>JTDE01006620.1:16805-30774 GCA_014338405.1 Paragonimus skrjabini miyazakii
CAGCTAATCGCTTGCCACACCGAGCACTGTGTGCTGATGCTGCGGCCGATTGGCGTACGGTGCGAGGTGGACAAATGATGACCTGGCGTAGAGAAATGAAATCGTTCACGAAGGGGTTGTGCACTGTAGATCGGGTTCGTCTATCAGGCTGGAGCCCTGGCGACTCACAAAGTCGGTGGCTTGAAACTTTAGGTGAGAAGGCGGCTAACCGAGCTCAGTGGCGTGTATGTTGTCGTTGTTTGGCCGAGTTGTCTGTGAAGAGAGTGCGCTTAATGACGCGGGGCAGTGAAAGCCGTAAGGAAGCTGTCTTGCTGATGACGCCTTACTATCACTTACAGCTCGGCTGTTTGTTTGTAAGGTGTAGGCGCTTTGATATTTTTTGAATATAAACGCAGCTATTTTTAGTGATTAGGTTCCCTCCCACTTTTTTCTTCTCTCTTCCTAAACAGGGTTTGTTTCTTCTTCGTGGTTGTGTGACAGTTAATCATCAGTGTGAATCACTGATGTATTGCTGTCTATGATGATGATGATATCCATTCCCACTACAGTTGTTCTCTGTCTGGTATACCACATTGCATCTAGTCGGAAGGCGACCACCTTTTATCTCTTAAGGATTAAAGTACTTCCTACAGGAAAAGGGAATAGTGACTTACAGCTCATAATCCATAATCAAACGGTTTCTCAGAACGTTTAACACCACCCTCAGATAGTCTATCCCACTTGCTGTCAAATCTAGTCCACCTCAGTCAGTTAGTTGGATATCTTTCTTCTTGACGCCTCTTATGCCAGCCGTCATTTTATGTACAAAAGAGAGCTTATCCAGATGCAGTTCGGGTTTGAGTGCATTGGTTTGAGCGTGAAGGAGGTCGAATTTTGATGACTGCTTGCTCTTACCTAGGAAAGCGAATTGGCCTTGTGATCTGTTCTCTGACTACTCACCGTTTACATCATACAGCCCCAATCTCTCTCATTTCAATTAGTATGCTGTAATTGGAAGACGAATAAAGCTCATATTGTGGACCTTCAGTATTACCGTTTATACCTTATGTATAGTTGACTGATACCTGTTACAGACGAAGTCATCGCGTTCCAAGTAGTCATTAGAAAACATTGTGTACATGATAAATCTTATGACCAACCTGATGGACAATAAGAGTGATCGGACTCTCAATTGCATCATTTCTGCCCCATGGGAAGGAAAACGCCGAAACAAGCAATGAAGCAGTAGTTTTAGATTAGGCAACAAAGAAATTTGAATAGTTTATCTGCAACTTGCCTCAACACCCGATTACAACGTTAGTCTAGGTAGAGGAATATGAAACAATATACCACCACATATCAATAGGTTCCGCACACTACCGAAATAAGACTGTTCATTTTCAAGACAGCTTTTAAAACGCGTAATTCCTACCTCGATGAAATCGAGCACACGTTTCCTTCGTCAGGGAATTGGGTGGAAGAGTTTCAAATTACAAATGCTATTGCGGAAGCTAGCCACTACATTTCAACCACGTAGAAGTCATCCAACGCCATCAGTTGCTATGTGACATATTAGGTATCAAGATAATTGTACAATGCAAAGTCTTCATGGAATTAGAAAAAGAATGTTGAAAGTAAAAACGCAGCAATCAGAGATGTTGCCAATAAGATGTTCTTATTCGAGTTTACTGCGACAATCTAAGAATTACTCATGAACAGTCGGGGATTTGGTTAAGTTCACGTTGAACATCATCCCCACTTGACCGCAGCTATCGCATTCCCATAGACTTTCCAGTCGGCCCTTCTCAAATTGAGACGATCGGGCAACCTGACCATTACCCACAAGTAAAAGTGGTTGAGCGTTTACATATGATAATTCAATCGTGCCTAATGTGAGGTCAATGGCGCAGTGGTAAACACGCTTGCCTCATGAACAGCATGACCGGAGTTCTATTCCCGGCAGTTGCAAGGATAGGCACTACTGACGAGCTGCTCTAATGAGAGCGAAACTCGAGTCTAGTGCTTCTGGTGTTCGAAAGGGGCCGACTGGAAAGTCTATGGGAATGCGACGGCTGCGATCAAGTGTAGGTGATGTTCAACTGGAAATCTAATTGTGTACATGCGTGTTCATGTCGTGATAGTAACGTTTCAAAACAATTTGCTCTTCAACAGTTCAAACTGATCCTTTGTTGGCCGTGTATGTTGCTTAAAAAAAGCACAGTTAAAAACCGCTCTATTCCATTTGTCAAAACAAAATGAAGATTCAAATTTTCAGCATTTTGTCGTGTAACATGCTAAGTCACATTTGGGTTAGACATCATTAAAATGCCTAAACCTGGACACATAAAACATACCTATTTTTCGGAAGAAACTAGAGTGCGGGAAACAGTTTTCACACAATAAACCATTACACGGTTTGTCATCGGACATCAAAAACGAATCAGCCTCTTAGTTCACTCTTGTTTATATAAGCATTTCTCGCTTATTAACTTATCTATGTAAGAGCACATTTCAACAACATACCAATGCAAACAAACTAAACTGCCACACTTGGTTATTATGTAATCTCACTGGAGGATCGTAGAATAAAAGTGTGCAGATCTAAACGACCACTAGTATGGATACAATGAGGCACCACTATTAATTACATATACGAACGGGTTCAAACTTCAACACGGCCACTATCGTTACAAACTACTGTAGTAAAGACAGTTTAACTCATATCAATCATCCTACACTTAACAGACACCAATGAAAACTCAGTCCACGAATGCCCGATGAAGAAACAATTATTGTACCAGGATAAAAGTGAATGCACGATAACAGGGGAGACGTGAATGACCAACTGTTTCAATATGGAAGTCTGATGGGAAAACCCACCAGAAACAAAACTTGACCCAGATCACCGAGAACTTTCAGATCTCTCACGAAGTACGGTTCACCACGATAAGGGACGATTATTTGCGTTCCTGTCTTTGCCAGATGGGTGACAACATTTCTGCCCAACTTTCCGTTGGCGCCAAACACTGTAGCCACCATCCCGTTAAACGAGGATCGACCGCCAGTGCCTCGTTTCAGGTTTGAAAGTGCTAACGGTTCGTGTGGCTGATATCGACATGAGCTGATCGAAAAGTCTCTACTGACGGTCGGTGCTGAATGCAAACGGAATATATAAAAAATTCCCATAGACGAGGAGCTGACTAAAGCAAAACAATATATAACCCACAAAACAAAGAACGAGGTATATGTTCATGTTCAATAATAGACCTTTATCAACTCTACCCTT
Organism: Paragonimus skrjabini miyazakii; assembly: GCA_014338405.1. NCBI lineage: Eukaryota > Metazoa > Platyhelminthes > Trematoda > Plagiorchiida > Troglotrematidae > Paragonimus > Paragonimus skrjabini miyazakii. The sequence continues at coordinate 20,071 of JTDE01006620.1, forward strand.
CCTTTAATGGCTAGTAATGTTCAAAGTGTGCATTTATTTAGTCAACAGCACCCAATAAAGAAACACTTATACTCAAATAGGATATTTCTAACAAGTATCACATGTTGTACACTCACGATCTGCGCAGTCATATCGAAATTATTCAGTCAGTACCGACTACTAACAGTGTCCCATATAAATTACCTAGCCAACCGAACGAATAAACTTCTAGGGGTAGTCCAAAACAAACTCGTATTTATTAACAGAAACCTTTGGTTAAAAGGATCACAGACGAAAAATGTGATTTCGACTTTGGCCGAAATTTGCTAAGTTCACAGAGTACTTATGCCTTATCGCTCAAAACATCTATTGATAGAAAGTGGCCGAGTTAACTAACTTGACAACGGCTAAATCTTGGGCCAAAATTATGACAATCGCCAGAAAAGTTCCACCATTAAAAAAAGAGACAACATAAGAATGAATGTCATTTTTATATCGTACATGTCTATTCTCTCTAACAATGAGCCGTGGGGGACCCGGCCTTCGTGAAGTCAAAGAAAATAACGTCCGACTTAAAACCATGTTCTGTAGCATCTAATTAGCTAACCAGAAAAGGCAGCTTGTTCGTATCACAGGAAATTTGACAAGAATATATATATATATATATACATATATATATATATATATGGTAACATTCCCCTAAGTGATTCCGAGGGCGGAGAAAGGCAAATAACTAATGAGCAAGGTGTTATGATATTTGGTTGTATTTGTTTCATTCTTGAGTTAGTAATCAATCAACACCTTCCATGCACCAATTGTTAGACCACTAAAGTCTATCATTCATCATCATCATCATCATCATCATCATCATAGACATAGAAACACAATCACACAGAAACCCTCAATCTTCTGCTTCTGATGTGAAGTCAACGTTTCGCACAATCGGGTCTAATTGTTTGTAACAAGTTATTCGTCTGACAACTACGTGATGGAACGAATCCTTCGTCCTGATAGGTTTGACGCCAACCCCAAAGAAATTAACGCTTCCAAAGAATGGAATCACTGGTTTTGCACGCTCTTGTTATTCATTGATGGTCTCAACCTCAACAGATTGACCATCTTGATCAACCACTTTTCGTTCTCGGTCTCCGAATACATCTCTGATTGCGATAGTAATAGAGATGCAACCCTTATACTAGGGGATCTACAAGTGAAGCCGGAGAACGAAATATTCATCTGTTAGCGACGTTTGGCAAACATTGAACCAGCTTGCTCAAAGACTGAAGTCGCTTGCGAATGACTGTAAATGTAAAGCCATTACAGCCGAACAGAATAGAGAGGATACAACCAGAGATGTCTCTGAAGGTGATCCAGTTTCTGACCACCCCCGACAGGCTGTTGGAACAGAAAACATTGAACTTTCAAGCTGCTTTTGGTCGGGCTAGATGGCTTGAACTGGCAGAAAAGCCGTCCCAATCACACCAGTCTGCTCCGATTAACACCTACACGATTGCTACAGAGATCTGGAAAAATTCGCACAACCCTGTCAAAAAGCTTGGCGTGGCAGCCTCAAGGCAAATGCTTCTTCTGTGAATATGACAAAGAAACACTCTAGCTTGAAATGTCCTGCTCAAGATGCGCTGTATAGTGGATGTAAGAAGAAAGGGAATTTTAAAAAGATTTGCCTGATGTCTCGGAACCAACAGCCCTGCTCTGCTATCACCCGCCTATGCACTTCGACTATCACGTCTGTGGCCACTCCACATTGTCTTTTGAATGCTGTGGTTGATCAAGAAGTTAACGGAACTCGCTTACAAGCTTTAATAGATACTGACAGTTCTGAAACTTAAGTAGCGTCCTCCGTAATGCTGCAGAACATCTGGAAAGTTCACAAATCTTACAGTACGATAACAGTGGCCTCTATCGCCCTGTCAAGAAACAGGTCACATCCTGGCGCCGATCAAGTACAAAGACGCTGTGTATGAGAGTCAAATTGTCAGTTTTGCCACATATATGTGCAGACGTTAGTCTTGGTCACGATCTTCGTAAAATGCACAAAGGCATTGAAATTCCATTTGGTGGGACAAAACCATCGTTTCCACTCCGTTAATTGATTTCAGCCCACACCGAACCTCCACGTCTTTTTCAGACTCTCGTGAGGAACTGCAAGCCAAAAGTGACAAAGTTCAGCCAACAAAAAGCTTACACGTGACGAAATTCGCCGTCTGTTTGCTGAGACGGTCATCCAGCCTTCCTTTTCCCTATGGATAGCACAGGTTTTGGTAGTTGCTAACGATGGGCACAAAAGAAGAATGGTCGTTAACTATAGCCAAACGATCAAATATACCCTCTTACATGCCTATCCCCTCATCAAAATTGACGAGATCATCGACCGCATCAACAAGTACCACACATATAACACTCAGTCACCTTCGTTGGTTGACAACCCGGCATATATTCACTGTGATCGTGCATCGTCATTCACCACAACTAGTGTTCAACAGTTTATTCACGAAAGAAGAGTCGCGACAACCAGAAGAACACCGTACAACCCTCTGGGGTGACGATCAAGTAGTGCGTTTAAACAGAACGTTTTGGAAAACCGTATTGCTCCCCTTAAGATCTCGTAACTTGGCAATCAATCAATCGGACTTCGTTCCTCTAGGTGCATTACACTGTCAGACCACTCTTATGCACTGTTATTAATTCTACACCACTTCAGTGCAACCCACAATACGCGCACATCCGTTTTCCTAATAGCAGGGATGAAACTGTTTCCGTTCAACAACCGACCCACAAAGAAGTCAGGACTGAGACGCTCTTGCAGGGACTATCAACACTTCCGATCGAACAGGCCATATCCGTACCCTCTAATCGTGCCTCTGTAAGGAAGCGGAATAATAGTAATCCCCCGGTTGACATACACAACACAGAAGCATCTTCCTGTTCCCCCAGTAATGTTCACTCATGTAATCTGGGAACGTTAAACCGACAGCAACAGCGTGGTTATCCATACAGTCTGAGAAACAGAGACACAAAAACCAATTGCATATTGACGCTCACTACCAAACATTGTATCTCCGATCATTGTACACATGCTCTGTCACTTCGCTAGGACCTGTCACAGAGCCGAGACAATTTCTTGGCGGAAGAGAAGGCTATATTTCATTGTATTGGTTTCATCATTGACTTAGTGATCAATCAACGTCTTTCATTTTGCTTGTCATACGCCAATTGTTAGATGAATAGAGCCCATAACAGGGGACTCTCACTCCTGCTTCTGACGCAAAACTGTTGTTTTACACGGTCGGGTCTAATTGTTTGCAACATAAATAAGACGCCGGAGGCATAACGAACGGCGCACATATCCTTTACACTACCATTGTTTGAAATTTGTAACCTTTTGTACCTGTGTACAATGAATATCCAGTTTTTATCCAGTAGTAAATTTTTCCGGCAAGTTGATGGTGTAACGATGGAAAGTCCACCGGGGCCCGTGCCCGCTGATATTTTCATAGCGTACATAGAAGGACAAGCAGCATCAGCCATTCATTTCACAACGCTTTGTAAGCGATATATCGACCCCATAGTCTGTGTATGTGACTCACGACAACATGCTGACGAACTCAGCGCACAACTCAATAGTCTACACCCGAACATTTCGTTCACTACAGAAGTTCAGCAGGATAACAAACTTTCCTTCCTAGATGTGGAAACTTCTATGAACAATGTTGGAGCCATCAAGAGAAGAGTGCCAGGGAAGCACACTTGGACGGGGCAGTATATTCACCTCAAAAGTTTTGCACCAAAAGCTCGAATCTGGTCTCGTTCGAACCATCTTTCTTCAGCAGGAATCGCGTACTTTGATCACCGGAGACAGTGGAAGGGGAATCAGCTTTTAATCATCAAACATTAGTGCACAACGGCTACCTCGCGCGCATTATCTCAAAATACGCTAGAGAAACCCGTGTACATAACACTGCAATTCACGAGTAGGAGTGTAACCACCCACATTTAACGTAGACTAAAATGTGCCCTCAGAGCTGTGCGCAACGCGGCAAAAGTAAGACTGATCAACCAGATGACAAGGCTGCCGTGCATACCGAAGAAAGACCCAAGCAACTCACTCGCTACACCCAACATTACTTATGAATTCAGTTATACTTGTGGAGTCAAATACGGTGAGAACGCTTGGGACACGGGTCTCGTAGCAAATTCCAAAGTGGTTATTGAATAACAAAGCTGGCGCTGCCCAATCTTCTATCACACGACATTTGAAAGAAACGGGACATGAAATTCAAAAGGAGAAAGCTTTTCGTGTGTTGTATCGCCCAACCAAGAAGCATACATTAACTTTTGCTGAAGCCGTAACGAAACACCGTTACAAAACCTCTATTTGTGTACAGAAACAAATGGTAGTTAACCTAGCACTACCATGATGTTGAGTTTATTGTCATGAGTTTATTTTATTTGTTATGTGATTATTATTACTTGAATGTTGTAGTTATGTCGTTTGCATAACTTTCTTTCTCTCCTTTGTCTTAAGCTATCTATTAGCTTCCGTTTACTTCCGCGTGCTTCACTTTAAGATTGATATTGTCTGCATCGGTAGTTCTTTACTTGACATGTTTAGGATTTGAATTTTTTTAACTCACAACGGCTCATTCGAACGTGACCGGTTCTATGTGCTGTTCCTATTTTAGTCGAAGACTCATTCTTATTTTACGCTTACCTGAAGTAACATATGTTAACTGATCATAGTCCGTGTATTGTAACCGATGAGATCGGTAGAAATGTCCCTGCAAAGTACATCTTACGTAATCTTGTTTGCGTGTTCTAAATTTATCCGGGGATATAACTGCTTTAAAGTTACAACTAAGTTCGTCACTGACTTTATAAACTGTGTCACTCATATTTCGTTACCCTCTACCTGCTGAGCTAATGAGACGGGGAAAATGTCTAAGGTTCCAGACAACGGCGGATTATTCCATTTCGGTAACAAGTTGTGCCCATCGGGCTCCGCGACCGTCTATTAGTTGTTTCCGAAGCGCCAAGTGAGTAGTTTCACTAAATGAATTATACATGCTGCTAGGTGGAGTAAACCAGTGAGTGTCAGGAAGTTCGAGCGATCGCATAGAAACCAAGAGTTATGTTAGCTACGCGAACGGTAGTGAGACGAGAGGAAGTACTACACAGACCTAAAGGGTAGAATAACGGATCAGAAGCAAGCTGGAAGGTCATGTTCAAACCGAATAAGTGGAGACATACAGCGGTGGCTGCAGCGGCAAACCTGCTTATAATTAGGAGAGAATCCGGTACAACAGTAAGTAGTCAGGGAGATCCCAATAGGCTAAAGCTAAGGAGCCACATTTCAGAAACAAACACCCAAAAACAAAATGTTCGCAAAGCCAGCCGAGTAGTTCATTAACCAAAGAAGTCGGAATGCGAGCATTGCTTATTTGTAACGCAGACAAATTTTCAAGGAGTACCGAGTGAAGTACAAAAGGGAAAGAATCAAGACATAACGTTTAGGTTAATTTCCTCGTATGTGGAATAAACATTTGTACTGTTGCCAGAAGTGGAATCAGCCATGACGGTTATAAAATTCAAGCATAAGGCTGAAGCAAGTCGGCAGAAAGTTCCTTAAGAGAATGCGGGACAACTAAGTAAGTGTCACAGCGAGGATAGACCTTGACACAGTGTGACGGCCTGCACATCTCGATGGCCTATTGAGCTAAACTGGACGGTGTGGCCACCACACCGACAGAGTAACTCATATCAGGCAGATCAATAGACAGAGGTCTGACAAACCAGTCTCCTGGTCCTCTAGGTTGGAGGTTGGAAGAAGGTTGGCATCTTTTTCCGAAAAACCTACCAGTTCTGGTACACTGCCACCCACCCGCTGTCTTGCGATATGGGCTGTTGAGCCAAAGGCTTTGGTTGAGAACCCTAGTCGTTTACCTGTCTAGATCTGGACGCCCTGGCAGAATCTCAGCCCACAGGCAACCATGAATAGTCACAACACTCGTAATTCCATACTGCATCGGCCGTCTCGCAGTATAAACTGAGTCGCCCTATCTACTGCATACAGCAGGGTGGATAGGCGAAAACATGCTACCGCTGACCCCTCCCCCACTATTCTATCAAATTTAGCTCTCAGGCCCCTCCCAACCTCCATTTCTGATAATTACTCTACAGGTCCCACAACAGATGTAGCTAACCGTGGTAATATTGAGCCGGTAAGTCTCATCTCTCACCACTCAGCCACAGGCCTCCCTCGCCCCTTGCTTAGACCTAGAATGCGAATTAATATAGGTACCTTCAAAGTTCGCGCTCTAACACATATAGGTCAACGGGCCGCTCTTGCACGAACGTTAGACTCGTTGCATGTCGATGTCTGCTGTATCTCGGAAACTAGAATCCAGGACAGTAGTCAGCGTACGGAACTAACAGCACCCTCGTTGTCTACCCGATACTGGTTATACACTTCGGATGACTCCACAGCCGCTGTTACAGGTCAGGCTGGAGTAGGTATAGCCCTTAGCTCGACGGCCTCAGCCGCATTAGTAGATTGGATTCCTGTTAACAACAGACTTTGTGCCGTCCGCTTGCAGGTTCTGTTAAGGCCAGCTCTAGACGCAAGACTTTCAGAAATTTATTCATCGTGTCTGCTCACGCTCCTACTGACTGTAGTGACGTCGGTGTCAAGGAAGCGATTTACTCGGATCTGGTCGCAGATATGAATGCCCAGGTCGGCCGCCTTGGTGTGACCGAATCTCATCTTGGTGGCCGGATTGGGACAGCGTCACATCGATCAAATAATGGTGGGCGACTGTAGCAGCTGTGCGCTGAGCATAAGCTATTTTGCAGCTAGCATCAATTTTAGACATCGTGTACGTCATTGTTATTCTTAACGCCCTCATCCTCCGAATCAGAACTGGTTCTGGGTAGACCACACAGGCATTAGTTACAGGTGGCGGGGTTCCATTCAGGATTGTCGTTCTTACTAGAGCACGTACTTGGATTCAGATTATGCGTTGATACGCTGTCGTTTTGTTCTTACTTTTGCTGGTCAACGACCCCATCAACAGCAACGACTGGCTGTTGAGAAACTGGCTTTACCATCTGTACAGCATAGGTACCAAACCAGTTTAGAAAACGGCCTTAGTGGTACTCACTCCGAAGATCCTAATAGCTGCTGGAAACAAATCTCACAAGCTATTCAGAAACCAGGTACCTTAGCATGCGGCATAGGGGTACATAAGTATGACAAACATTGGATTTCAGAGAAAGCTCTGGAATTGTTAGAAGCCAGACGGAAGGTTACTCCTGGTAGTTCACATAACAAGTCTAGAAGAAATATCCATAGGAAACTGAAACATAGTCTAAAGGCTGATCATGAGGCTTAGTTATTGGAAAAAGTTAAGGAACTGGAAATCGCTTTCGCTTCAGGGAACACCGGCAAACTATTTAAGCTGATCCGTGCCACTGGCCCCAGGCAACCGTCTGTCAGTGAAGCTATCAGCGAGGCAGACGGCACACTCATCTATAATAAGTCCAGAAAGTTAGAGCGTTGGTGGGAACATTTTGAGGGTCAACTTAGCTGACCTCCTGCTTCTACCTTGTGGCAACCACACACTTGTGATGTAGCAACCTGGTCGGTAGATTTGGAACCACCCAATGAAACTGAGGTTCGCAACTGCACCTCGACTCTCAAACGCAATTAGGCTGCTGGTCCAGATGATCTCGTACCGGCACTCATCAAAGAAGGCGGAGAGGCGTTAGTAGAGGCATTGACTCAGTTCTTTCAACTTATGTGGTCGACGGATACCATCCATCTGTGTTGGAGTCACGCGAAAACAATTTCCATATTCGAGAAAGGTATCAGGGGCTCTTGCGAAAACCACAGGGTTATTAGTTTGATCCCAGTCATTTCAATGGTTATACTTCGTCGACTCACCGCAGCTTGGGAGGGAAACATTAAGGAGGAACAGGCTCTGGGCAGGGATGTGTAGATCACAGTTTTTCCCTTCGTCAAATTCTGGACTAGTGTCGTGTACCACTGGCCAGTTTGCAGGAGTAGGCGCCTTAATGTTGTATGCTTAAATATAGACGTGGCTATTTTCAGTAGTTAGGTCTCTTTCCCCTCCCCTTCTTTCCTTCTACACTCTTCCTATATTGGGTACTTTTTTCCTTCGTGGTTGTGTGGCAGTTAAACACCAGTGTGAACCACTGACGTATTGCTGTCTATGATGATGGTGGTAATGACCGCCGGCCAACAATCGCCGTATTTATCGACAACAGAGGGGCGTTCGATTCCGTGGAGTCGTTTAAACGTGTGTGAACATACTGCTGGCGCTTTATTCCCATACTTCTGCTCAGGTTAGGGTTTACGGTGAACTATCTGACAGTTTCAACACCAGGAACGGCATACATCAAGACTGTCCCCTTTCACTGCTTTTGTTCACTTTCGTCATAGACGGAATAACGGACAGTTGTCTCCGGCAGTCATAAGATACCGGCGTGAACTTCCTACCTGGTGGAAGGCTGACTGTTCTTGATTATGCTGACGACAAGTTGTTGCTGCTTGACAACCTTCAAGCAGCACAAACAACGCTAAACGCTACTTCCCGTTTCGCGAAATACTTCGGAATGCACTTTGCATCCTCAAAATGCTAACTGCTTCTGCAAGATTGCTGTGACTGCGTAGATTTATCGTTAGATAAAATAATGGAGATTGTTGACCGGTTTGTAGATATAGGAAGCTGCATCAGCGGCGGTTGAGATGCAGGGAATGAAATAGAAGCGCGTATTTCCAAGGCTAGGACGGTGTTCGCTAATCTGAGGTACCTATGGCGACGAAGAAGTGTCGCTTTGAAGCCTTAGGGTCGCGCGTATAAGGCGACAGTGAGGGTTGTATTACTTTACGGCAGCGAAACCTGGCCGCTCAGGGTAGAAGACGTGAACCGTCTCAAGGCATTTGACCATCTATGTCTGTGTTCAATCGCTCGTATCGGGTGGCACCAACGAGTAAGCAACGAGGAGGTTAGGAAATGGGTGTTTGGCACTGATTGTCCAACGAGTTCTTTCGTTCAGTCCTTACACTTGCACAAACTTAGATGGTTAGGTTATGTACTAAGGATGCCAGCTAGTCGTTTGCCACATCGAGCACCCTTTGCCGACGCTGCGGCCCACTGGCACAAGGTGCGAGGTGAACAGATGATGACCTGGCGTAGACGAATGAAATCATCCACGAGGGGGTCGGTCACTGTCAATCGGGTTGGTCTCCAGGGCTAGGGACCTCGCGACTCACAGAGTCGGTGGCTTGAGACGTTAGGTAAGGTGGCGGCTAATCGAGCTCAGTGGCGTGAATGCTGTCGTCCTTTGTCCGAGTTGTCTGTGAAGTGAGTGCACTTGATGACGCCTTACTTTCATTTATAGTCCGGTTGTTTGTATGCAAGGTGTAGGCACCTTGATGCTGTATGTTTGAATATAGACTTAGCTATTTTTAGAAGTTAGGTTCCCTTCCTTTCTCCTTCTTTTTTCTTCTCTCTTCCTATGCAGTTTTTTCCTTCGTGGTTGTGTGACAGTTAAGTACCAGTGTGAGCCACCGATGTATTGCTGTCTATGATGATGATGAACTAAGTGAAAAGTTTCGCGGCAGTCCCTTATTTGGTTTGATTTTCAGCCCATTTATATAAAGTTTTCACTCTGTCCCTACAGTAGTTATCAACCGTTTTATTTTTCTCTATTCATCTCATGCGTGCCACTATTGTTTCCACGCACCATACGGTTCCTTCAGAATAAAACTGGAATAAAGTAGTGCAATCGAAACAATCACTTCAGTTAGTAAAACGAGTGTTACTGACTTCCATTCTTCACCAGATCAAATGGCGTTCCTAACCAAAGGTGTTCGTCGCCTTTCGGACTCCAACCAGGAAGTCGGAAATGTCCTGCTGAGGCAAGTTTCATTGTCGTTACCTTCACACCCAGGACCCACGTCATACGCCAGCCACCGGGCTGCAACCTCCAGCTTAACTCAACAGGCGTGCACAAGGTACGGTGTGTTAGCGCTAACTTGGTACGAGTAAGAGATAGGTGATAGGCAACCATAAGCCCTAATTTAGCCCGATGTCCCGTTTTAGGATAGAAACGTTTGCAGGCCTCGAAGAACGTCAAGAGCTTTTCTTCTTCTCTACTAGGGACTTGATGAGCATTTTTGTAATCCGGAGTGCTATATGTGTGGTACATGTTGATGCGGTCGATCATCTTGTCAATTTTGATGAGAGGATCATCATCATCATCATAACAGCCATGAGCCTGAACAAAAGGTACTGTGGCTCGGGCCGCCGCTCACCTCAACAGTGACGTGGAATATCCTACAAGAAAACGTTACTAAGGTTGAACATTATTAAAGGAAGACGAAGAGGAAGAACTAGAAATGGTATGGATACAGGTCCGCCATTGACTGCGACACACCGCCATCTCGGATAGCGTCTCTAACCAGCTGTTTGAATGGTCAACAGGACCCCATCCAGGCAGGCGACACCTACCCACTTTGCTCAATGGAGCAGTCAAGGTCTTCATATTTCGTGACCACGTTATGGCTTGACCACCACGCGGTTTTACCCAACTGTTGGTGGCCTCAGCATGTAATGTCCGGTACGGTAAACGATCAGATGACATACGGAGTACGTGACCCAACCGTGACTAATTGACCAGCTG
>JTDE01006621.1:18993-37491 GCA_014338405.1 Paragonimus skrjabini miyazakii
CAGTGGCGCAGTAGTAAACACGGTTGCCTCAAGAACAGCGTGTTCGTGGTTTTAGTCCCGGCAGTGACAATGATATGCACTACTGATGAGCTCTAACGAGAGCGAAACTCGAGTCTAGTGCTTCTTTTCGAAAGGGGCCGACTGGAAAGTCTATGGGAATGCGACAGCTGCGATCAATTTGTGGTTGATGTCCAATCTATATATATTTATGGGTTTCGGGCGTCCTTAGGTCTAGGCCACCGAACGGATCAATCAAAGACCAGCGCAAGTTCTCTGATGTTCGAGAATTCTGGCGGGCTCTCAATTTCCCCAAGATTGGGGTATACATCTTTTATGTTAAATACGGTCAGTTCTTAAGAAAAATTGTCCTTTCCCAACACTTCACCACCCCACAGTTTTACACAACGGTTGGTGGTCTCAGTATATATTGGCTGGTACGGCAAACGCTCAGCTAGCCTACAGAGTACGTGACCCAACCATTGCAGGTTGTGGAACGCGATTAGTTGACAATTGGTCGGACATTGTGAGCGTTCCGGAGTACGCGCCGACAAACAGCCACATTGTTCACGCGATCTGTCCACTTTATGTGGGCAAAGTGACGAAGACATTGAGCAAGTCGGTTGACATCTTCGTTGAGAATAGGCCACGTTTCCGAACGATAGAGAAAAACAAAACACAATCATGATATACTCCTCCTTTCAGCGACAATCGAACTTCTTTTCGACGCCACAGATGACGCGGTTTGGCAAACGCAACGCGTGTCTACTATCCTAGCAGATATCTCATCAGCAATATTACATGTTGAACAGATGATGCTGCCTAAGTAAATGAAAGTGTTTACAGTCTCAAGTGGATTGCCTACAATATGTACCGTCTAAATAGGAATAACTGTACTATGCAAATAAGAATAGATGGATAAGATGTAGTGTTTACTATATACATAAACCACAGTTTAGTGAGATCTGACGGAATCAATTCAAGTGTACGCGCGGGTCGATCGAGTGATGGTGTTCAGAACCGTCTTGACATGTTGATTACTAGGCTAGGCTCTGTACGCTCACCTTAATTTGTGACTGACCCTGCGGACAGTGCTTACCGGTAGTCGGAGGTCTTCCTTGTTATCGGTAATCTTGCTTTTTTTACCTCACGGGCGTCCTCACGATGTGCTTCCTGGGATTCTTCCTTCAGCTTTTCAAACGTCGTCTTTCCCGTGAAGCTGATGAAACAGTTATCGGACCGTCTGAAAATATCCAGTTTAGGTGACGTAATAGGTCGCCTGTTTGCGAGCAGCGTCTCCAGGCTTACCTTATCGAGAAAATGGTTGATCTTTCGATTAGCGTGAGAATTCGCTGATAAACGAATGTGTCAGTTGTTGTGTGTTAATGTTGATTCACACCTGTCTTAGACTGATATCCTCTATGTTAGACTTTATCGTGCAAATTTAGCGTTTTCGAATCGCACAGTATGCACGTTTGTTTCACTGAAACACATGTAAACCCAGGATGAATTTCGACACATCATTTTGTGCTGTCACTTTTCGCAACCACATCAGCACTACCTTCGCGTTTGTCTTGTATACACGCTAATCAAGTTTCACTCGGTTGTGACTGTCAGCATGGATTGCATTGAGCGTCATAACTTTAGTTTTATTTTATCACGCCAACACTAAGACAGCTCGGGTATTGTTGTGTTAGTGTAATTGAAAACCCTGCACCTCCACATTATTTTTGAACGTCAACTTTTTTCAGCTAACAGTCACGTCTGTGGCAAAGCTGTGCTCACTCTTAACAGATATGTTCTTCACACTTTCGGTTTTGTTGCTGACGATCATAGTGGTCGGTTCTACTCGTGCAATTCGAGTAGTGCTTTTCTCTCAGTGCTTGTCGATCGCGTTACAAAGAGATTGTAGGAGTTGTCAGCAATCACCGTCCAAGAGCGTGCTAACAGAAAAAACAATTACTTGTCTGTGGTAGGCGTCTCATGATTGATGTTCTGGAAGCCTGATATCTCGGTCGGAAATGGAACGTGAACCGACTAATGAACGACGGTGTTGATGACCAGTTGAGCGGCCGACTGCAGTGTTCCTTTCGCCGTTGACTTTCGTGGAGATATTCATTAGTAACTGTGCCATTATTCTCACACTGTCTTATACTGACTAGCCCTATGAATGCCCAGCTGTGGCGACTGATTCCATTCACTTTGCTTATTCTGATCACCAGGAGTGAACGGTTTTATACTTGCTTCTCGACGAGATGTTCCGGTGACAGTGAATAAGTTTAAGCAAATTAACCAACATCCACTGATTGGCCACAAACTGAGGATACGTGGCAGCACTTCGAGACAAATCACGGCACCAGCCATCAGGACGATCGGTATGGAATGCCCGACACGTCATGATTGGTTCAATGTCAACGACGCGGCTATCTTTAGCCTGATAAATGAGAAGAATGCGGTGTTTACTGACTTCAGAGTGGACCAGGACAATGGAGACGAGAGAGTGATATCTCGAAGCAATTGCCGTCAACTGGCCGGACGTTCTTCGCATAATCAACGACGACTGGTGGAGGAAGCAAGGTGAGTGGATGCAAGGTTAGATCGATCGCCGACAACATGAACAGTTCTACGATTCGCTTAGGACGGTTTTCGGTAATCCATCAAGTCTGCTAAAACAATGATTGGCATGGACACCGCCTCTTCATGCATTCAGCTAGAGATCATGAAAGTCTGATGCGAACACTATGGTAGCTACCATTGGTTAGGTGATCGTGAACAGTTTGCCACAACGGGCCACCAAATCTTCACTTGCTCTCGCCCCGAATCTGGCAGAGGTGCAGACAGCGATCAGATAACTGCGCAATGGAAAGGATTGCCAGGTGGAATACTGAAGAACGGTGGGCCGGCGTTGGAACGCGCTTTGCTCCAGCTGGTTCATTCTATCTGGGAGCAGGATGATATGCCGTACCTATGTTTAATGGGACGAGTAGCAAACAATGCTCGGACAACTATTGTGGCATTAATTTGTTGAGCTGCGCTGGAAAGGTCCTTGTGCGAATCCATCTGAACAGATTGAATGCGGATGTTTTCGAGGCCAATGTTCATGAGGAACAGTGTGAATTTCAGGCGAGTCGCAGTACGACTGATCCGACGCACGTTATTTTCATGATAAGGAGCAGCCATCACGCAACCCGCATAATCAGTGGCAAGTCGGTCAAAAGTCGGGTCGAAAAATCTTCAGCATAACGTTGTTACCTGTCCACATACGGCACCAAGTGGCAGACTCACAAAGAGCCCAAAAAACAGGTCATCCGAAGCGCCGTTAGTGATCAAACGCTCATCACTGGTGAGACTCAGTGCACCATTGTCTTCAATGAAGTATCAATTACTGATATCCCCGGTCTTGAACCCTTTCGATGTTTTAAAGGTATCCGTAACTGAACCAAGCCACAGTAGAAACCACTAGCGCTTTCAGAGTCCCGCATGTAGTTGACAAGTGTTTTCGATGAAAGCATCCGGAAGTGCCCACAGAGGAATTCGACTGCTGCACCAGACCGCAAGCGGTTTTACCCCTTTAACCTAGGACGATGCATTATGTTGACTACATGCCCAGTACCCTACGCCGCAGTTACAACCGTCGAGCAAGAGGGCGTATGGAAGAGCGTGGACATAAATCTGTGAACAACTCTGAGTGGGCAGCCTGTACTGTGGTACAAATGGGAGTCACGTGGTTGTTCGTGGACTAATGAAGCCAGCGGAGAAGACACTAGGCCAGAATGAAAAGACAAGTGATCGTCGAAGGTACATTACGGTCCGTTAAAGATACCAGTATGGGTATGTACCTTGAGTCGAGATGTCCAAAAAGAAGAGGATCCTGGTAAGCTACAGCAGAGAATACGTGAGCTATAGCACTTCGCGATCATTTGTGCACACGATGTTTTCATTAAATCATTCATTTTCATCGTATTGAGTGATTGCGATTCTTCTACTGGAGTGAATGTGGTACAAATGAATCGTTTGCTCATGTCAGTACACCTTTTTCTACTTTCATATTCGTAAATTCAGTTAATTGGTACCTACTGGCATTCTAGCGGCATGGATTAATTCCAAGCTGATTAGAGTGTATTTATGAAGTCTACTCATATTCGCAACCTTTCAATAGTTGATCGTTCGCTAAGTTGACACAAAAGAGTAATTGTTCGACAATGAAATACAGTGACGCCATAAGCACACTGAACGCAAAACTAGGTTCGGACAAACCCGACAAACAGCAAGTGCAACGTAGAATCATCAATCCGTCAGGCCGGAACGCTCCTGGATATCTATTACTTGAATACAAAAGAACCAGCTTCTGAAACCTACCCTTCAATGGATTCAGAATGTGCAACAAACTCTTCTCAACTGGACCCGAAAGCACTCTCACGATTCACCACACCGTATTTTAAAAAGGTATCGGGGAACCCCATTTTTCCCTACAGAAGCGTCTGATTGCAGTTTATCTGTACAGTTAATTTATAAGCTGATTAGAGGCTATTCAATAAACCCTTACTTTACACTCAATTTCTTAACAACCGGCCGTTTAATAGTTGAGTCAACACAAGCTAATCAGCTTGTAGAACGATGAAGCTGATCCTGCGACAAGACGGCCTCGATACATGTGTCCAAATGCCAGACGTAACAAATCCTTAAGAGAAAGTACTCAGCAATTTTCTGTCTATCGTCGAACTCCCCATGTTGTAGAGTCTATCTCGTCAAAAATCCTGCTGCATACTCAATTTAATACTGCTGAATGTGATGATAACGATCAAGCAACAGCAGCCTCAAAAGTTTACACATACATCCGAAGAACATGATACTTGTGCGCCTTGTCTAATCTGTGGTGAGACAAGAACGTGTTCCGCCTCTCGACCACTTTCTCCTAAACAACCAAGGCAGGAGGGTACCGGGTACTGTGATTTAACCTCATATCGTACGTGTTAAATACTGGAGGATGAGAATATTTATCTTCGAGTTAGCAAGGCAACTCAGGTTTATCCAGATGGCTCTCCTGCACGGCGTTGACACGGCAGTTTCCAATCAGTTCCCCAAAACAAACGCACATACAAACACAGTCACATGATGCTGAGAGTTGTGTTTGTAGCGATTTTCGTGCTGTTTTAGTGGTTTAGATCAATAACCAAGAAAAAAGTGTCCTATCAGAGGCATTGCGCAAAACGTGTAAAAAGAACCATTTCAGTGAGCATCTGTTATCCACTATCAAGTTGCATCGATCGTAGACTCCCTTCTTCTAACTATAACTGTTGCAGTTGCTTTCTCTCGTCTTTCTAGTGCCGTAATTTGTACCACCACTAGCAATGTTTCATTGTGTTGTGTAACGAGCAGCTTTGTTTGTAAGTAGTATAGCGTGCACACTTGAAAACCAAAGGGAAGGTCCCAACGCCAGGACACGATGGACAAGAAGCAACTACTGGAACAGTGTGTGCGAACTGTGGGAGTCGTGTCAGCGAAGCGAATGATAATGTACTGCCGCCCAATGTGTCAGCCATACAAATAAGTGTACTTATGCGTTGTCCTGCCTTAAAGTAATCTGTACGAGGTTTCTTGCAACAAACAACTTAGCGTTACAATCGTCCTTTACGATCACAAGTACTGACACCAGCAGCTCACACAGCTATAGTTTGCAGCCTGTAGTTTGGGAGTCAACCTACCAAAATGACCGACCGCAATGAACTCTAGTCAGTTATCATGCATAACTCATGGAAATTAATATATATCTCCATCCAACTTAGGAATTCTATATGAACATATTGAATTCAGCCGTGTGTGATCTGTGTGACGATGTGATACCTAATGACAAATTTTTCTTTACAAGAATTATTTTTCTTGGAACCAATTTTTCATTATGAATTTCTCACGGACCACGCAAAACATCATCCTGTTTTGTAAATCTAGTTTGATGAACGGTCTTTACTAAACATGAAATTGCAGAAATGTGTGGAAGGCATGTTTGCAAACTACTCTTAATAGATATCCTACTTCTGATAAAAACTAGTTACTTGCACGGAATCCTTGCTAAACTATGTGGTTGCATTCTAATTATGTGGTTCGGTAACAAGCTGGTTGAAGTCTAACCACTAGGTTACTGCTTCTATCCTCAATTTCGACTGCTTGTTCGCTAAGTTACCGCACTTCATACGTACCCGTGTACCTCCCTCATTGTTTTGAACGTTTTCCACTGATAACTTGGTCTTTTCTAAGTGTTTTCAAGTCGGACTTGGAAGCAATCAGTGAGATGGGCATGCAGCTTTCGGATCTAAGGAAAACTGTCTGTCAACCGCGAAGTGAACGACTCGAGTTTTACCAGTTAGCGAGTTTTTATGGTGGTTTCAGCGCATTTTGCGGCATTCAACGAGCATTCGTATGCATCCGTCGGCGTCAGGAGATATCATCACCATCATAGTCAGCAACCAGAGGGTTAAGGGAAAGGAAAGTTCATTAGTCTAATATCCATAGGTAGTTGAGCTTCCACCCTCTTAGGCCAAATGAACGCCTGTTAAAGTGGTCGTACTTATTCGGTCCTGCAAGTCAGCCACGATTCGTGATTTATGGAATCCATGGAAGCAGCAGTTAACCGGCTTCGGTGGCACAGCTCATACCATAGAAGCTAGGAGGCACAATTCATAAAACGGAATAGTAAGAGCCACAAAACGAGCTGCTGTGCACTAACCGCAAAAATTCATATTTACAACCCGCTTAAACGACAGCCCGAACCAGTGTCCGCGAGTAAATTTCAAATTCAAAAACACAGCGGGGTTGTTCCGTTCCAACGGGAAAACCCATTGATATTGAAAGTGCAAGGTTTAAACATAGCAATTTCACAAATAAAAAGAGCATTCCACTCGATTTTATACCAAACGATGCGATACCATTTTCTCCTTTATATAAGACAATATCACATCACTTTATGAGGATTTTCAGTTTTACAATCAAGTTAACTGCTAATACATCGACGGAAACGAGGGCTCAGATAAGCTCGGATAAACTCGTATGAAAGGCGCACAAACAAACCAATCCACTTTAGGGACACGCCATGAATAGAGTTACGGCATACGACAGAAAAACATCGTTTCACAACACAGTATTTACCAAGGCATTTCGATCACGGCGTTCATGTCCTAGTGTTGATAAGCTAGGAAGCGATCTGGTTGACTGTCAACAAGCCGCCACAATCAGATTGGACCATGACGCAATGTGACGGCTTGCGCATCTCGATGACCTATTGGGCTAAACTGGACGGTGTGGCCATCACACCGATAAAGTCACTCATGCCAGGCAAGCCAATAGGTAGAGGTCTGACAAACCAGTCTTCAGGTTGGGGTTTGGAAGAAGGTTGGCATCTTCCTCCGGAAAACGTACCAGTTCTGGTACACTGCCACACACCCACTGCCTTGCGGTATAGGCTTTTGAGCCAAAGACTGGTTGAGAACCCTAATCGTTCTCCTGTCTAGGTCTGGGCGTCCTGGCAGTATCTCAGCTCAAATACAACCATGAATAGTCGCAACACGAGTAATTCCATACTGCATCGGCCGTCTCGCAGCATAAACCGGGTCGCCCTATCTGCTGCATACAGCAGGGTGGACAGGCGAAAAAATGCTACTGGTGACCCCTCCACAATTGTCCTATCAATTTTAACTCTCGAGCTCCATTTCTGATAATTACTCTACAGGTTCCACAACAGATCTAGCTAACCGTGGTAACACTGAGCCGGTAAGGTCCCTCTCTTGCCATTCAGATTCAGGCCTCCCTCATCCCTTGCTTAGACCTAGAATGCGAATTAATATAGGAGTCTTCAGCGTTTGCACTCTAAAACAGATAGGCCAACAGTCCGATGTCGCACGAACGTTAGACTCGTTGCATATCGATGTCTGCTGTATCTCAGAAACTACAATCCAGGACAGTAAACGTATAGAAAAAAACAGCACCTGCACTGTCTACCCGATACTGAATATACATTTCGGGTGGTTCCACGGCCGCCGCTACCGGTCAAGCTGGAGTAGGTATAGTCCTCAGCACAACGGCCGCAGCCTTATTAATACATTAGATTCCTGTTAACAGTAAACTTTGTGCCGTCCGTTTGGTAAGTTCAATTAAGACCAGCTCTAGACGCTAGACTTTCAGAAATTCATTCACTATGTCTGCTTACGCTCCTACTGACTGTGGTGACGTCGGTGTCAAGGAGGCGTTTTACCCCGATCTGGCCTCTCTTTCGGTCGACACGTGGCTCTGATCTAGTCGTTCTGGCCGGAGATGAATGCTCAGGTCGACCGCCTTGGTGAGGCCGAATCTCGTTGAGGTGGCAGATTTGGGATAGCGTCACATCGACCAGGTAATGACGGGCGATTGTTGCAGCTGTACGCTGAACATAAGCTACTTTTAGCCAGCACTAGTTTTAAACATCGTGCACGTCACTGCTACACTTGGCGCCCGCCTGCTCCGAATCAGGCATGGTCTCAGATAGACCACACAGGTGGCATGGTTCCATACAAGACTATCGTGCTTATTGGAGCACATACTTGGATTCGGACCATGCGTTGGTATGTTGTCGTTTTGTTCTTAATTTTGCTTTGCCACGACCCTATCGACAGCAACTAGTTGTTGAGAAACTGGCTTTACCATCGGTAAAGCATCAATACCAAACCAGCTTAGAAGCTGCCTTGGTGGTACTCACTGGGAAGATCCTAATAGCTACTGGACACAAATCTCAGTCATTTCTAGGGTTCTGGCATCCAATATACTCCGTCGACTCACTGCAGTTCGGGAGTTAGACATTAGAGAAGAACAGGCAGGGTTTCGTCCAGGCCGGGGTTGTATAGATCACATTTTCACTCTTCGTCAAATTTTGGAGCAGCGTCATGTATACCGCCGGTCAACAATTGCCGTATTTCTCGACTGTGAAGGTGCGTTCGATTCGGTGAATCGATTTACACTTTTAGAGTCGCTTAAACGCAGGGGTGTACTGACCAAGTATGTGAACATACTGTCGACGCTTTACTCCCATACTTCGGCCCAGGTTACGGTTTACGGTGAGCTGTCTGAGAGTTTGAACACCAGGAACGGCGTTCGTCAAGGCTGTTCCCTTTCATCATTTTTGTTCAATTTTGTCACGAACGATATAATAGAGGATTGTCTCTGGCAGTCACAAGATGCCAGCGGTGGACCTTCTACCTGGTGGAAGGCTTACTGATCTTGATTATGCTGACGATAGGTTGTTGCTGTTTGACAACTTTCAAGCGGCACAAGCAACGCTGAATGCAATTTCACGTTCTGTTACGTACTTCGGAATGCGCTTTCCAGCCTCGAAATGCATAGTGCTTCTGCAAGATTGCTGTGATTACGTAGGTTTAATGTGAGATAAGGAATTCATGGCGGTTATTGACCGGTTTGTGTATCTGGGAAGCTGCATCACTAGCGGCGGCGGAGGTGTAGGAAATGTAACGGAGGCGCGTATTTTCGAGGCTAGAATGTTGTTTACCAATCTGAGGCACTTACGGTGATAGAAAGGTGTTTCTCTGAGTCTTAAGGGTCGCGTATATCAGACAACAGTGAGGGCTGTATTACTTTACGGCAGCGAAACCAAGCCGCTCAGAGTAGAAGGCATGAACCGCCTCCAGGTATTTGACCACCGATGTCTGCGTTCAATCGCTCGTATCGGGTGGCACCAACGAGTGAGTAACGAGCAAATTAAGAAGCAGGTGTTTGGCACTGATTGTCAAACGAGTTCTTTCGTTCAGTCTACATTTACACAGACTGAGATGGCTAGGTTATGTACTAAGGATGCCATGTGGTCGTTTGCCAACGCTGCGGCCGACTGGCAGAAAGTGCAAGGTGGACAGGTGATGACCTGCTGTAGACAAATGAAATCGTTCACGAAGGGGTTGATCACTGTAGATCGGGTTCGTCTTCCGGGCTGAGGCCCTCGCAGAGTCGGTGGCTTGAGACGTTAAGTGAGATCGCGGCTAACCGAGCTCAACAGCGTGAATGTTATCGTTGTTTGACCGTGTTGTCTGTGGAGTGAGTGCACTTAATGACGCGGGGTAGTGAAAGTCGTGAGGAAGCTCTCCTACTTATGATGCCTAACTTTCACTTACAGCTCGGTTTTGTTTGCAAGGTGTAGGCGCCTTGATGTTGTGTATTTGAATATAGACGAAGCTATTTTTAGTGTTTAGATTCCTTCCCATTCCCCTTTCTTTCTCTCTTCCCATACAGGGTTTGCTTCTTCTTCGTGGTTGTGTGGCAGTTAAGCTACAGTGTGAACCACTGATGTATTGCTGCCTATGATGATGATGATTGTTAACACGAACGTACTACTATGCGCAGTTGAAGTGCAAATAGTCCATGTTTCAAAATCAGAAGACCGGTTTTGCAAAATGGTAGTACCATTTTGTATGTTCTCGTTAGTTGTTACACATAACAACGGTGAACAAAAATAGTTGGGCGAACTAAATTCATACATCAAGTCAATGTATACACTAGTCTGTCCCTGATGTATGAACTTAATTCGCTTAAATATTTTTGATATTCACCACTGTTATGAGTAGCAAGTGACGAGAATATAAGAAATGGTACTACCACCTTGCAAAACCGGTCTTCTGATTTCGTTATTCAAATGCGTAACCTGGGAAAGATGTTTTATACTTCATGTTTCGTTACTCCGGGATGAACAACAGTATGCGCGCACTAACAATCTTGAAAGTTTACGAATAATCCAGAAACCTACATACCTGCAAGCGTACATAAACTCTGACGATACAAAAAGTTGAAAAAGGTTAAGTTTAGGGAACAGTTGACCGCCTCCACTATATATGATATCGGCAATATTAGCCGTTTAACGTCTCAGTCAATAAGTTACCTTGCTAAACCTTGCCAGTTGTCCACAAACATGAAATCGTAACAATGCATGTAAGCAAGATCGGACTAGGCAGACGAAACACTTCTTTACGTACAAATCTCAACAGCCCAGGAACATTTGTGAATTCATCGCATATTGCAACGTGTTTTTTGAAAGACTTTAGTCAAGCTGCAGGCAGCGGGCAAGTAGCCAACGTAGTACAACATCAAATGATTCAGGTTTCGACGTAATTCTGTAAGACTACACGGGTTAACGAGTTGAGATAGGAAGAACAGTTTATAACTTGGTATGTTGACAGAGATGATGCGGAATTAAAGGCAATAGCATTAGTGTTGTGTTCCTTTAGGCCTGAGGTTCATTTTGTTTTGTAAATTTTGCATTTATTACCCTTAGAACATAAAAAAGCGCAAGGACTCGAGAAAAATAAGCATATTCTACTGCGAGATAACAAACAATACATGACTGGTACCATTGTGCGAAAACTCCGCTTCAACACTACATAAGCTGTTTTTCGCGTGAACCACTTAATCTTTTTTAATTCACCAAGTTTAGGATACAGAAAGTATACACATACCGCACTTCTTTTGTTCCACAACAATACAAAAGACTCAAACAAGTGATGAGTCCTGAAAACCACAATTATAGTATCGGCAATATTTTTAGGTACACTGACCGCTGATTAGAGTTCGACTTAAAAAAAAAAGGAATTCTAGCCTACACGAGGGATGAATAATAATGCTTCTTATCACTTTTCCATTCAATACAGTCAGTTTCTGACAGGTCGACATCTTGTTCACATTAATCTGACCAAAAACTCCTGGAGACGACGATACAATGATCACAAGAATCGAAACTGAAAATCACATCAAATCCGTCCGAACATTCTTAGAATCAGCGGACATGATTGATGTGGTGATCGAACCGAATCCAGCTTTGAGACGAGCCGTGAATGCCAACCGGACAGTCCTAACAGCGACATATACAAGAATATTTTCACCGTCCAGAGGCGTTAACAATCGCAGACAGATGCGCCAGGTCTACTGATATGTAAGTCCCGGACGCTCAAGTAACTCCACCCATGGATCAACCAAAAGAAATCACTGATGCGCGGCTTTTACTTTCAGTCAAGTACGGAAAAGCAGATTGAACAGTACCGTCAGAAATATTCATCGTGTTACTTGACTGAGAAAATGATGTGAAATGTGAACTCTTCTTGACTGGCAACTTAATGACGCTGAAGAAAGCCTCGCATGGATTTTGCAGGACCAACCAAAGGACAGGCAGCTGGTAATTGTCGAAGCACACACTAAATGACTAGAAGTTCACCGCTCACAAACAAACGAATACCAGAGATGAGCATTCCGAGCTGTCCAGTTGTTTCGGACTACCAGAGATGATTGTGGACAACGGTTTAGTTCACCTCCGCCATCTACCATTAACTACTGAACATCCGACACAAATGATCACTGGCGCGCTAATCCAAATCGAACGAGCAAGTCAAATGATTAACTGATACCTAAAAACTAAACGCACATGAAAACTACAGTAACGACTTACATACTTTCATGACCAACTACCAGACAACCCACAACCCGAACACATCCTACGGTAAGTCGCCGACAGAATACATGTTTAGTCGAAAGCTGAAGACAGCATGATTCAAACGACAGAAGGACTCGAACGAAGACAAGGTGATCGTGCGCACCATTTCGTGACCGGTGAGTCCGTCTTTATACGTGTCATGGAGCGTGGAAGTGGAAAGAATAATCGGCCCATTGTGGAAGAAGACCTTTCGTGAAGAAAAATTCGACGAATCAAGGTATACGATACAGCACGTAAGCCAGATAAGTACAAACCACAGAAAAGCGCTGCGCAATCAAGAAGGACCAGCTGGACACTTCCGACATGAAAACAGAGCGGCCTTCCAAGTCGAAACCTCTGATGAAAATGGTATTGAATTTCTAGGGTATGCAACACGGGTACTCCTTGAACCTGAAGTCGTAAGCTGACAGGCGCGAAATATTTACCAAAACCGTCCAAGCTGACCCTCGGAAGAAGTCTCATGATATCAGGGGATGGTTTTTCCGCTGAAAGCATCGTTCACAGAAAAACGCTTTTGGTTGGTCAGGTAACTATCAACATTTCCTTCCATTTTTCGAACTCTTGATAAACCACGCCTATTGAACATCCGGTGACTTTGACCACCATTTTTAGTAGGTGTTTTTGATTCTCAAAGATTTGTGTGTCACTACAAACCGGTGTACTTCACGTCCTGATACATTTTCGGTCGGTATAAAGTGAATGTCTGCACTTGCCCTCTGAGTTGACACGGAGGCGATCAGCGGGATAAGATGCCCTATCCTTCTGGACAAAATGTGACCGATTATCTTAGAACTGGAAGTCCAAACTCAGTCAAGCCGTAATTTTCCCGTGAATTATTGAGCACATTTTTCTGGCGTGACATCAACAGGTAAGCAAGGAGATAAAAATGCGGACACTTGGTAGCGGGGAGCGCAAGGATTCATTAGCTCAATCCTAAGGATGTGAAGACCTAGACGGCTAGATCATCTACTAAAAGTGATTCCGCGTAGATGGGCCGGGTGACATAATATTCAAAGTGCAAAACAGTGGCTTGGCATTACGAGATGGAGCTATCCACCAAAGGACTAGCGGCTATTGGTCGGGCTAAGCTAACGGACCAGGAACCTTGTGACTTACAGAACCGATAATCAAAGAGGCTAGGGGCGGCTGCTAATTGAGTCAAGTAATGTGAATGCTGCCGCTGCTTGAATGAATTATACGTGAGATGAACAAGTAATAACGGAGAGTGGTAAAACCCACGAGTGCCGCTAAATATCAAGTACAGCCCGGTCGTTTGTGCAAGGTGCGGACACCTTGATGTTGAGTATCCGAGCTTAATAATTAGAGTGTTCTTCCTTTTATGTTTTTAGGGAACTTTAGCATCAGTATGAATCAACGAGCATTACTGTCTCTAATATTGGGGATAATGTCCAGAGTGCTTTCAGCGATCGAAAAGGATAAACCCCTGCACAAACCAATAGAAGTAGCCTGCGTTGCTAATTTGTGGTTCAACCTGCACTCTCCATCCGGTGTAAACTAGAAGGGATAAGACCATGATAAGACATGAATGAAGGCATTCGTAACATTCTGGGTAAACCAGAGTGAAAACGGACAACAAAAGTGCGAGACAATCTAACGAAAAACCTTTCACGAATCAAGGCTCTTATTAAGAAAGTAGCCCGAAAGAAAACAAGCAAAATGAGTTTAGGCGAAAACGTCGACGTTATAGAAAAGAAACGTTCACAAACGTTCCACAAAATAACGAGAACTATCAAGACGCTAACTTCGAACAAAAAGGAAGACAGTAAGCAGCCCGTGTCTAGAACCCTATAGGTAACCGTGCATACATGTACGTCAGGTTGTAGATTCAACTCGTACTTTACTACAACTACACGAATGCGGTTTCTGGGATAAAGAATATAACGTTGATCGTCGCCTTGGTACAACTTAAAGCACTAAATAAATGCTCTCATGACGTTTGGGATACGAGCCGATGCTTTTGAAGACGAAAGCCTGAAATATGGCCGGCAACCCCGTTTATCGGAATGCGAGTTGAAAATCTGACACTTTTTCACTTGCCGCTTTTAGAAAAATACATCGAAACCATCAATCAAGTATAAGATATCGAGCGGTCCGCAATTATTTCAGGATCACGTGATTCGTAGCCAACATCACGCATGTCTATACGTGGAAACGGATATGGAATGAAAAAATAATGTATTGCGCCACACGGATGGCATGATTACGCACATAGAAATCTCGTTGATAGCAATAAAAAGTAAGTCCGAAATCAAACATTACGTGGTCGACGTATGTCTTTTTCTTAGCAGCTACGAATGAACTGACAATAAAAAGAAACATACTCACAATGAGAGCGGCCATCCGTCTCATCGGGCGGTCGATAGTGTAAGCGGTGATTCGTCGGTGTCAGAACCTTGGGAGAATATGTTAGTCGGTTGGAGTACTCCGAGTGCAAAATGGCAGCGTCACAATATTCGGCGTTGTTTATTTGTGATCTTTGTGAGTGATAATATTCCACGGTTGGCTTGAACGACCTGGCTCGAGCCTGTTGAGAAACAGATTCTAAACCAGAAAGGAAATCATCCATTTGGTGGGATGATAAGCTACAACCGCTATTCAACATTGATGTAGTCAATGTGCTTCCGGAGCTGCCACCACTGCTACCGGTGCCAGTGTGTATGGAAGGGGTCAGGGGGCTTGGGATGGCAGGGGACGCAACTGGACAGTGACGTTGCGACGTGGGATGACTCTGTATCGGAGTCTGCTGTGTATTTGTAACAGCAGTTGGTCGAATCGTAGTTGTCCTCGAAGCAAGTGGACTATCCCCGGCAGAGGTGTTAGAGTATTTAGCGCTTCCAATCAAGTTGACTAGGGTTGTTAATGTTGAGACCAAACCCGGAACGTTTTGCTGGAAAGAAGTACAAATGAACAAATAATGCTTAAATTCAAGAACAAATGGTAATTATTCTTAGGATGTTTGAATGCGTCGCGAGAAAAATTGTCTGATCGTAGACACACGACTTCAAACTACACGAAATTATCGAAATGCGCTTAAAAAAATCGACTACGAGCCTAAGATAATATACTCAATTTTGTTTCATAAGGTGTTTGCTGTTAAGCGTATTCTAGGCTGGACGACAAACTACTCAACTGGGTAAGCGAAGTAACCATTCAGACACCTTTTTGATTTTGCATCTGTCGTGCATTCCGACCCAGGATGGGACGTAACGAAACCAGTACGACCGCCTCTTTCTAACACCGTGATTCACGGAATCCTGTTGACACACAGAAACTCATAAACATCAATACGCAACCAAGACAGTCAAACCACCAGGAATGTAGAACAAACTGGCCAGAATATACCATTTGATAGCAGCATTACAGTTCATCAACGGTATATACCTTGCTTTGGAGGTTAGATCGTTGTTGCTCTGACGGTACCTGAGGAAAAGCAGCACGGCCAAAAGCAGGACACAATCGGTCTTCGTTCGGAGGCAGATGAAAAGAATTCTTCATGGATGGTTTCGAAAATGTCAATGAACGGTGAGTCTCCTGTTCGTTCACAGAACTGTAGGATTTAGAAGGGAGTTCGGCTCCATGAGAATAGAGCGTACCAGACTGGGATCGTGAGACTTGGGGTGATGTAGATGGGATTGGTTTTGAGGTTGTCGAGCCCGGTGACTGTTCCAGCAATCCCCCAATAGAAGCACGAATAGCGTCCACAAGTTGCCTCAGGGTTCCAGATCCAGCATTATCTGACATTAGAAAAGATGACAATAGTCACAAACCCACGGCGGAGTACATGCACTTCAATGAAGCAAACGCGCATACTGTGCGATTCGAAAACGCTAAATTTGCACGATAAAGTCTAACATAGAGGATATCAGTCTAAGACAGGTGTGAATCAACATTAACACACAACAACTGACACATTCGTTTATCAGCGAATTCTCACGCTAATCGAAAGATCAACCATTTTCTCGATAAGGTAAGCCTGGAGACGCTGCTCGCAAACAGGCGACCTATTACGTCACCTAAACTGGATATTTTCAGACGGTCCGATAACTGTTTCATCAGCTTCACGGGAAAGACGACGTTTGAAAAGCTGAAGGAAGAATCCCAGGAAGCACATCGTGAGGACGCCCGTGAGGTAAAAAAAGCAAGATTACCGATAACAAGGAAGACCTCCGACTACCGGTAAGCACTGTCCGCAGGGTCAGTCACAAATTAAGGTGAGCGTACAGAGCCTAGCCTAGTAATCAACATGTCAAGACGGTTCTGAACACCATCACTCGATCGACCCGCGCGTACACTTGAATTGATTCCGTCAGATCTCACTAAACTGTGGTTTATGTATATAGTAAACACTACATCTTATCCATCTATTCTTATTTGCATAGTACAGTTATTCCTATTTAGACGGTACATATTGTAGGCAATCCACTTGAGACTGTAAACACTTTCATTTACTTAGGCAGCATCATCTGTTCAACATGTAATATTGCTGATGAGATATCTGCTAGGATAGTAGACACGCGTTGCGTTTGCCAAACCGCGTCATCTGTGGCGTCGAAAAGAAGTTCGATTGTCGCTGAAAGGAGGAGTATATCATGATTGTGTTTTGTTTTTCTCTATCGTTCGGAAACGTGGCCTATTCTCAACGAAGATGTCAACCGACTTGCTCAATGTCTTCGTCACTTTGCCCACATAAAGTGGACAGATCGCGTGAACAATGTGGCTGTTTGTCGGCGCGTACTCCGGAACGCTCACAATGTCCGACCAATTGTCAACTAATCGCGTTCCACAACCTGCAATGGTTGGGTCACGTACTCTGTAGGCTAGCTGAGCGTTTGCCGTACCAGCCAATATATACTGAGACCACCAACCGTTGTGTAAAACTGTGGGGTGGTGAAGTGTTGGGAAAGGACAATTTTTCTTAAGAACTGACCGTATTTAACATAAAAGATGTATACCCCAATCTTGGGGAAATTGAGAGCCCGCCAGAATTCTCGAACATCAGAGAACTTGCGCTGGTCTTTGATTGATCCGTTCGGTGGCCTAGACCTAAGGACGCCCGAAACCCATAAATATATATAGATTGGACATCAACCACAAATTGATCGCAGCTGTCGCATTCCCATAGACTTTCCAGTCGGCCCCTTTCGAAAAGAAGCACTAGACTCGAGTTTCGCTCTCGTTAGAGCTCATCAGTAGTGCATATCATTGTCACTGCCGGGACTAAAACCACGAACACGCTGTTCTTGAGGCAACCGTGTTTACTACTGCGCCACTGACCTCACATTAGGCACGACCGAATTGTCATAAGTGAACGCTCAACCTATAAATACAGTTGCGGTAAATCACCATTTTCCCTTCGGAGTGACCAGCAAATAAAGTTCGTTTGATGACCGTCTTTCTCCTTACTTTTCGGGGGGTTCTACGTTGCGAGAGTTGAATTTCGATACTTGCTCTCTGATTTTCGTACCGTTTTGCGATATCGTTCCGTTCGTTCGTGATACAGACACGCCTCGTGGTCTTTCCGTTTGTTCTTGCCTTTCTCTATCAGAAAAAATATGAATACCCTGATTGCTCGACTGAACAAAGTGGGTAGGTGTTGCCTGCTTGCCTGAGGTCCTCATGATCACTCAAATCGCTGGTTAGAAACGCTATCCGAGATGGCGGTGTGTCGCAGTCTATAGTGTACCTGCATCCACACCGTTTCTAGTCCTTCAATTTAGACTTATTTTATCGATTTTCAACCCTTTCAGTAAAGTTTTTTTCTAGGATATTCCTGGTCATTATTGAGATGGGCGGCGGCGTGAGTCACATTACCTCCCGGTAGGGCTCTTCGGTGCTATAATGATCGAACTTTAACAAATACATTCTGGACGGCGTGGCCACCACACCGATAGAGTCACTCATGCCAGGCAGGTCAATAGGTAGAGGTCTGACAAACCAGTCTCCTGGTCCTCCAGGTTGGGGGTTGGAAGGAG
>JTDE01006622.1:0-14889 GCA_014338405.1 Paragonimus skrjabini miyazakii
TCTGACTGTCCTCCACGACCGTGTCGAGATACTCCCCCGTGTGTTGGAATAATCGAGCTTCCGATTTGGTCATCCATCTTATTTTGCGTACCATCTCTCGCCCGTTGGTCCGATCCCATTGAGCGATGACTCATCCTATTGCCCCTGTTGTCCGCCATCCGATCGTTGAGGGTTTGTGGACGTGCCTCCCCGCGTTGAGGCATTCCGCCGAGTGTTTGAATACTCGCCCCTCTAGCCTGACAATCCACCACAATACGTGACTAAGTAGATCTTGGTGTTCAGGACGCTGCAATGACAGAGACTGTTGAGGGTGATACAGTGAATGCGTGCCCAATGGAATGAGATTTGTAGCAGCAAAGCAACGAAGGAACAGATGATGAAAGATCTTAACAGTGGGAGGTGAATGGAGCTCAGTATCATTGGCCAGTCACGAGCGAAATTTTCAATGTTTCCCTGCCAGTTTGCGGCGACATTTATGAACGACTCATCAGCAATCCAAAAGAAAAATGTCTGGCGTTTGGAAGAACTTGCTTAAAATATTAAGAAAACGTTTTGCCTAGCGATACAAATCATCTTTATTTTAAATAATCAACGAGAAGTCAAAGGTTCGACAAATACTGAATCACGTCAAAAATGTCCCTGCGTCAAACGGGTTTAACACCGTCGCAATGTATTGTTCTTCTGTTCATTATGGAGGAAAACCAGGCAGTCCCACGGTAAATAACTATAGCAGTTGCTTCCCACTGAAGATATGATATCATCCTTTGCTCCTAATCTGAATCATTTCAGAAATTTATCGACGCGTTCACTGAACAGAAGTGAGATGGAAAAACTTTCGGTCGATTTGAGGTTTTGGATTCCGCCATTCAATATTTCTGATAATTATCGTGAGACACAGTTTAAGCCTTCTTGTTGTCAACTAAAAATCTTAGAGCCCAAAATTAATGATTCAGCTAGTTGGTTTGAAACTAAACTGGTCGATCTGGCCCACCAATACCGGCGTATGCCAATCATACAAAAATGTTTGCTGAATGGGGCGCATACAAATTCCGGCGAGCAGTTAAAGAAGAATTTGTTCATTATGATATTACCGCCGAACAAGGGATCCGGCGAATAAAACGGAATATATCGCTAGTGTCATAAAGTCTGATAGATCGCTCATTATTCCTCGTGGATCCCGAGCAGAAGGATTTCCAGTATATCCGTTGAAAAGGAGGCCGCTGACTTTTTCAGGAACCTAAGAAAGGGCTGCTGAATTGATAAGAAAACCTACTGTGAACTCATACTTTAAGAATCTCAGATATAAATCGAACAACACCCACAGTTGATCACAGCTGTCACATTCCCATAGACTTTCCAGTCGACCCAATTCGAATAGCAGAAGCACTAGAGTCGAGTTTCGCTCTGGTTAGAGCTCGTCAGTATTGCACATCCTCGCCACTGCCGGGACTAAAAATCCGGCCACGCTTACATGAGGCAACTGTTTTGACCAACGTGTCATTGACTTCACATTGGGCACGACCGAATTATCATATGTGAACTGTCAACCACTTTTGCGTTTTTAAAGCACCCGTGACTATCGAAAATGAATATTTTCAGTTAGGTGTATGTCGAGTAAATTTTCAGTAACTGTGATCATAACAGCAGAAACTGAAGTCGGCTTATTAGTGGGTAACCGAGGAATTGGAGTACAATATATCATGCGTACTCATTAACAGCGTTGGCATCCAGTTCAATCTTCAATCAACTTATTCTGAACAGACGTGACGTTTGGTCATACCAGAACATACGAATATTAACTAGATCTACGTCGACCGAGTATCTGATAGTTTTTCAATTATCTGTTGTTACTCACCAACCGTCTACATCGAATTTTCGACCAATCGGCTGCGCGATTAGCAAGCACAGTTCGGTGTGACAAACCATTAGTCGGCAGTCTCAACACCTAAATCTGGTATGGTCGTAATATTGTCTGCCAATACGGTAGACCCGACAGAACCGACTAATTTTCCGCGACCTGAAAAATTTATCGTGTAGTTATCGACTAAACTGAACAGGGTTCTTATTATCTGCCATGGGAGTAAGTGCTTGATGCTTAAGTGCGGTGAAAATTCCGCATCATCTCCTGTTTACTATATTTCGATCATATATACATGGTAGTTTGTCGGGCATTTCTGCTTCTAATAGGGCAAAATTAACTTTTATTGGAATCAGCTTAGATGCTGTAAAAACAAGGAAACACGGCAAACCTAGGTCGTATATACCGTTGTACAGACCAGTGATGTTCATATACGTGTGAAATGTATTTGCAGAACAGATTTGAAGCAATCAGTTAACACTGTTTGGCTGACAGCAAGAAAAAGAAACAGATATATATAGGCAAACCGAAAGGTTACGTAGACTGAATTGTATGCAAAGGATTAGGTTCAGAACTCACAGATTTTGCCACTAGAGGTCGTAAGCGCTTCAGCACTTCATTATCAAATGGTAAGAGTTGAACAACGGCCTGTTCCACTAGATCTGGTAAGAAAAATAGCAGTAGCAGAAAAAATTGTAAACTTGACAGTAAGACTTGTGTTGTTATTAGGTGACAAATGTAGTTCGCTAACTTCTAACTGATTCATCTGTTGATATTTATATGGAAGGATTGTTAATAATCTTAAGGTTGATTCCGATACACCTCTCTTGACTGAACGGTACTTAAACTAAAAAAAACATACTCGCTAGCACTGCTGATCAATTCTTTAAACCATAGAACTAATCTGAGCTAACCTTGCTGTGGCATGAAGGTTGCCGTTGTTTAACCGACTTGCCTATGAGCTAAGAACAATTACGTAAATTAGGTTTCCTGACTGTTAGGAACAATGTTAGTTTTGTAGCTTGGGAAATAACCAAATACTTAAAACGAGTCTGTGGAAACCATAGGCAAGGTGTCCGACAACTGTCGTTTTACCATAGTTTGCTATTCAGTTGCATGTTTAAATATTAGCAACGTGACACGTTCAAATCCCACTCCACATTTTATCCATAAAGAAGACTTTTAAGTTCTTCTTCTCATAATTACAAGGCTATTAAGCATCACCAGCAACTACTCATTGCTGCCGCTAAAAATGAAGTTGGTATTAGAAGTAATTTTTGTCATACAATGGCTTCTTGGTTGTAATAGTACATGCAGGTGACATGTTCCATCTGTCTGACTTTAGTTGGTGGATTTGTTCTCACAATTTTTACAATAGTGGACCTCTGATAGGCGGCTTCGCATGTCCCGATTCTGTCTGTGATAATCTATCTACCTCACAATATGATCAATTTAAAGAAACTCTTGAGAACTTTCTCATATTTATTTAAACCGCAAATAATCAGTCCACTTGTTACTAGTAATAGTTTTGTTGTTTGTTTTCCACAGTTCAGAACAGGGAACCAATGTACAGTTACTGACAATTGTATTCGACTGTAATCTGTCAAGTTAGTACGATTTATCTACCTTGATTGCAGGTTATCAGGATGCAGGTTATCCTGTCTAGCATAGACTTCGTGTTTGGTTTCCTTACTCTCAAGCAGTACAGGTGCCTTCGATCAAGAAATGCTTATGTGTGGTGACTGTCACTGAACCTATTTCTCATTACTGTTGTTTTATTACATTGCTGACTATAAGTTGTACAATTGCGCTCGAGGGAAAAATTACTTCCTTTGCTTAGTTCGGTCGTTATTACTATTGCGTCGAAGCTACCTCTGGGGTTGAGCTAATTCAACTACTTCATTTCTGTATTCCTGGAACCATCACATTATGTAAAAAAATGCACTCATAAACAATCAGAAATACCAGTTATACTCTCATACGTTGTTTAGCAGTTTGTTCACCTGAACTCAGTTGTACTTCAAAGTTAAAGTATGTTCATTATGCCCATGATAACTTCCCAGTAGTCTATAACAAACTGAACGACACGTTTTTCAAAAAAATTTACGCCCGAACTCTGGATCAGTTAATCGGGATTCACAACAATGCTGATTGGACCGTGTGCCTCGAAATCCGCTGAGATTAACTTACACGATGTGTGGGTTCCAAAAGTTTTAATCGGTTAAAATAGATTGTGGTACATAATTGCAAACAGTGATAATGTTAATCGTTTACAGCGGCACTCTGTGGTATGGCTTCAGACAGTTGTGCAGATCACGTCCACTGAGTGAATCCTAGCTAATGACTTCAACAAATTGCCAAGTCAGATAGTGTTCCCTACCAAAAGGTGTGGAAGGATGCAAATTCCCCAACTAGGTAAACGGCACCTAATAACCTTGCTCAGCAGGACGATCAAGATTATCAAAGTCCATTACCATGCCAACGCCTGACCTCTTGTGGTTTCTTCCAACCAGCTACTACCATAGTTAACAGCGTCCATCGGTGTACAGAACATGACCTAATCCGTAAAACCTATGCATTTTCATTATCTCGGTTATCATTAGCGAACTGGAACATTTCTCAAATACTCACCGGTGGACTGTCGCGTTTCCCACACCGACATCCCAGTTGATGCTGGCTAAACGGCGGAGGCATCCGTGATCGAATGCTGACAACCCAAAATGCATCTTCCGCGGGAAAAAGCTAGGGGTCCAATCCATTCAAGCAAACTGGGCACACATGCATTCTAAACCCCGTCTTTAATCAACAAATGGATGACTTTGTGACGCCACACGAGACGAAGGTTAGCCAGTGCCCACAGAATGAAGCCTAGCTGACAAACCAGAGCGAAGTTGTACTTTTTGCTTCCTTTTTAATAACCAGTATCGTTTTATTTATCTAATGATAGTCATTCACACCCTCAATAACAATGCATCAAAGACTGGTAATGACGTTTGACTGTCGTACAATCATGAAGAAATTTAAAACCGTGCGGGTTTAGAAATGAAGTGTGAAAATAAATCGGGTTCAACTCTTGCGAAATCATACATCAAAGATCAGACATTCGAAATCAAGATTTCTATAACCTGCAGAAAAATATGCGGGTTACATGTGGGGGTAATAGGAACTTTGTAAAACATCTAGGTGTCTTGCAACTTACACTGTTTTACCTTAGTAACTAGCCTTATTCTACAAGCAGTTCAGCCAAATAATGGTGGTATTCATCACTCGGCTGTACTGGCCTCTAGCTTGGGCCGTGGAAGATAAGGAGAACCAGCCTGGAAGAAAAACATAAATTGTCGTAGCTTACCTACTGGAAGCCGGTTTCATCCCGTCAAGCCAAGCCAATCGCTATCTTGTTTGTACCTTACACTAAATGACTGTTGTAACCTCGAATAACTGCAACCGAAATTATGCCTGTGATATTGTGAAAAACTGGTCAACGTGATCTAGAGAAAACCGGTCGTGTATATTTAGCAGACTATATCGAAAGTGTGCAGATGAGCAGTTGGACACAGTAATAACCTAAAGATGTGCTGCTATGCACTCACTTGATCGCTTTTCTTGTGTAACATCCAAGCATTTTTGCACAGCCACTTTCACCTGCTCACACAAATGAATCGCATGTTCAATGGCACTTTCTCGCCTTAAAACGAGTAATATTTTGGATGATGACGGTTTCACCACATTGTTCAGTGGATTGCATTTGATTTCTGCATGTGACTTTGACTCGTCCACCACTAGAATCGTCAGAGCACAGAAGTCGAGAGGTGTTTTGTACGTAAACCTGTTCAGATATACAACTTGGTATCCGCATATGTCGACTGCAGCCTTTAAAATTCCAGTTGAGCACGATAACAGTGACTCGTCTAGCAGCATCATTAGATCGGTTTTTAAAGTGCGAACTAGCCAACAATTTTTCGAGTGAGTCAGCAATTTTGAAGCTTGATGTTTGATCCGCGCAATTTTCACGGGACTGAGACCGGTTACGTCTGGCAGACGGGGTCCAAACCAACGAACCTGACAAAATGATTAAAACAAAAATCCCAAACAACCTGATAATATATTGCACTGTTCACCCCCAAATAGAAATTCAGTGACCGGCGCCATTCTTACTTGAGCTTAGTGGATACTTTATTCTGTGACTTTAGACCAGTCAATCGCGTATTTTCTAGGCTAGATCAGTGCTTATATGATTTATCATAAACTTATTGACCAAAATCCACAAGATTCTTTCGGGGAAGTTGCCAGTTCCCCGAAAACATTGTGTGACAAGAAAACTAACAACACTCCTGAGGAAGGCCACCCTAGGTGGTTGAAACGAAGAGTATTACAACTTGCTCGGAACGTTGTGTTATTCTCAATCCATTTATCACTAACAAAGTTCACTTGTGAGTGACCTTCACTTTTGCCATGGTCGTGCACCGCTCAGATCTTCACGAACGCCCTCAGTCGTTGTGACAACTGTGGATGTCATCCCGACTACACGATTTGACTGTGTTGTTTAGACTTTTGTCAAGTCCATTCGCTTTGACCATGCTTGTTGCTAGTCGCAAACCGTATAAATACGAACGGGTTTTTGACCATGTTGTCTTCGGGGCCGAGCGACATAAAGTAGCCCTGTTTGAAGGCCAGTCTTTTACCTGTGTTCATGCGGTAGCCTCGGGTGGATGGGTTGGATGGGAAGAGATTAACTGACTGCGTATACTCCGTACTTCGTTGTTCATTACCGTCGTCCTATTATCCGCCGTTTTATTGATTGTCATTCCGTTTATGCGCTGGTAGGCCGTAGATCCATTTACAACAGATGCGTTTAAGACTGTATCTTTAGGCGTGAGGTGGATCATGATCATTTTGGTATCTCATACTTAAACGCACGACGAAGTCCAGCGGAAAGACAGACGGAGGACTAAACAATCGGGCGAACAAACGTGTCCTTTTATAATCACGTAAAATGACCGTGTACATAAAATAATTTTGTGTCAAGATATTGAGTTGCTTTGTAGCCTAAATCTCACTTTCGTAAGCATGTGACTGAATGGAAAACATAGTAGTGCATCAAACATACGAGTGCTGACGAAGGCTGTTAGAAAATGTTCAAAATTGTCACTCTGGTTACATAACAGCGAATTGTCATCAACCTAACCATTATCGTCATCGACAGTATTAGATCAGTGGTTGACACAGCTGCCTAACTGTCACACAAGTATAAGGAGAAAAAACAAACTTTAATTTAAGGGTGAAAGAATGGGGAAGAACGAGACTCAACCAAGGTAAAAACACTTCTAAGCCGAAATATATTTAGCATATAAGTTGCATATATAGTTGCATTTTGCAAACCAACCAACCGAATTGTAAATGAAGATAAAACGAAACACTTTTTCACAGTCTCCAATGTCCTGCTCCATTAAATTACAAGTCCTTCACAGGCAACTCAACCAAACAACCGCAACATTTTTTTTCATTGAAGCCAAATCGCTGATGATTTTCTTAAGATTTTCGGCCGCAGTATCTGTAAGTCATGAGAGTCTTAATCCCATATTCTTATCCCCACCCTGTGTTGTTCACAAGGCGGTGGCGTCAATTAGCAATAAATAGGACATGGTTGTCGGTCTTTTCGAGTGTTCACACCTTGGATCCTCGTACTTTAAATATACTTAACATGTACGATACTCGAAGACTGGTTGACACCAGTCCAGGCTGATTGGTACTCAAGACTGATTGTCAAGTTAGTTTCCAGTGCATTCGACCGCTCCATAGTATAACAAATCTGAATGGCACAGATCACATCTAGGAGTGTTGTTTTTGAGTATCACAGTGGATAGGAGACTTCACATAACTTTTCAAGAGTCCAGTGGTAACCGCAACCAATTGCGAAGAGAGGGACTTTATCATGCTTCATATCACCTTTGAGTGAATGGGGAGTCCAATTTTTGTTTTATCCGTCAATACATCGTGCAATCGGAAAGCCAAAAGGTAATCGCTTTGCGAAGGACGTAGCACCTGATAAAGGTAGACCTTCTTAATGCCCAAAGGAAAACATCTTCATCAGTGTCAAATTACCCCGGTCAGTAACGTATCCCGATGTGTTGGTGTATGTGTATGTAGATGTTGTTCATATATTTTTTTACATTGCTTCATAGCGACTAATGAAATCTGCAAGAACATACTCGGTAACTATAGTTGATCATATGAGGCAAGGCTACGTTCTCGTAGCAAAATCTGGTTGAACTCTAGATAACGATAACTACTAACCCGTTGTCATGGCAGGCGAACCTTCATGCTAGTCGAACAGGATCCGATAAACTATAAACAAGAGTTGTGTTTTCCTAAGTCACTTGAAAAATAAAAATTTTGAAAACTGCTTGTGTGTTAAACGAACAGTGTGTTAATGGTTCAGGTCAACAGATAGGTTCTCGTTGGTCAAAATCCTCTGAAAACTCTGATTTGTCAATTATCATGGGAAAAAATAAAACGGTCTGCAAAAGTACTACGGAATTTCCTACCAAATGTTTCAAATTGAAATTTTGATATCGACTTCCATAACAACGCAGCATTTCGTCATCTCCCAATCCAGTTTTTGACGTCATCCAATCACATATTTGTTTTGAATACTGCCAAGCTTTGTAACCACGGAAAGCCAGTGCAACGCAAGGAATTCGTGAGTGGGATGATAGAGATGAATCTGTAGTCATTTGATTTCCAGCCCATGTTAACATCCACCCCAGACGAATACCTACTAGGTCCAGGGCTTTTAGGTACATATTCACCAACAAAGCGAATAGCATTTTCTGAATATCAAACGTTCGGAGTTTATCCAAAGGCATTTCAATAACTGCTGTCGCAGAATCATTGTCCAACAATTCATCCCATCCGGAACCGAAGTTATTTTTAACATTTGGCTTATTCGTTTTGTTTGGAATTCTGTGCTGCTCCAAATCCCAAATCATGGCCATGGTTTGCTCACTGTTCCCAAACTCACCCATGTAGATGTTCGGCATCCCATCAGGAAATTGCTGTTTCCAATCCTCCGCATTAGTCCTATTAATAGCAAGTGTACTTAAGTCCGGTTCACTCTCAAACAGGGGTAAAGCAACATGATTCACATTCCATATCAATGTTTCGTCAGGTTTCCATGAAGATAACTGTATACAGATGATAGAAAAGTTGCGACGCAAATAAATTATTGGTGAATGATTAAAACTGAGATATAGGTATGTTTTTAACTTTTATACGACCAAATACTCATTATCATTTGGCATGCAGAGTTATATGCGAGTTAGACACCGCTGAGCTGTCAAGGCTTAGAAAGGTACAATCTTGACAGCCGGTTTCCAGGCCGCAGCTTTTCAAGTGATAATCGAGTTTCGTTGAAAATATATGTGTTGTTCAAACACATCTGGATCAACAGGTTTATAGTTTGTTTAAAATAGTTACTATTTAAACCTATGGGTTAAAGTCACTACTAAAATAGTGTTCAAAACTATCAACAAGATAAAATGATTGTTCATGTTCAACAGTTGACGAAGGCTTCATAGATATACAACAACCACTAAAATTGGCCTCTCGTTAGAATAGAGTGTCGGTTATTTATTTTCCTCTAGCCAGTCACTTCGGTCACAAACTTCTGTTAACAAGACTGTAGTTCTATTTATTTTTTAAGTATAGCAGTTCTTCGTGTTACTTAGCTCGACAGTTCGAAGTGAGATTGAAAATCATTCCATCATGTAAGTTTCATGTATTGTCTTGCGGTCGATCATGATCGCGATTGGCTGTAAAAATAATCACTTTAATGATCGGTTAGGCGCGTTTATCATGCCCAATATTAAACGGCAATTGCAAGCTGTCAGTATATATCTAGAAAATAAAGCGACACACATCTGCTGGATTTCTACAGCAGTTCTATGGCATTTGCAAACTACAGTGAATTGAAGAAGACCACTCTAACATAGTATAGAAAATAGACAATGTAAGGGTGAAACCTACTTCACAACCTGTTTACATAGCTTACGAATGAAAAATAATCCAGCAAAAATAATCTGTGACGTTTGTCATTAGGCATACAAAGCAAAATGATCACCATTACATGGTCTAATCCGTCACTCATTCAGCTTAGAATGGATTCCGATTAATATTGGTTTGTACTTTAATTGACCAACACAACGGCTATATCCGACAATGATGTCCGTTCTTCACTCGTATTCTCTCTTTCATTTTTCGCACGTTCAACATCAGACTAGATTGTCATCTGCTGGTTCAACAGTTTAGCAAATCATGTTTCAGT
Organism: Paragonimus skrjabini miyazakii; assembly: GCA_014338405.1. NCBI lineage: Eukaryota > Metazoa > Platyhelminthes > Trematoda > Plagiorchiida > Troglotrematidae > Paragonimus > Paragonimus skrjabini miyazakii. The sequence goes on from JTDE01006622.1 coordinate 10,182, forward strand.
TCATATGTCCACAACAGACGAATAGCTTAGCACTTCGGTCCTCCAGCCGATGTGGAGTAAACTCACAACCATGCACTGAAAAAATGCCTTGTTTACCCCCATCTAAAGTAATATTCATTATCACCACCACTACTACATGGGTGGCCAACATTAACGCCCAGCTGTCATACAACCTTGTAAGTAATACTGAGCAGCAGGTTAAACACGAAAGAAAATGCTTACGTGACCGACCTTGAATACTGTGAACATCTAATGTGATAGAATGACTTTCAGCCAAGGTCTACCTGTAGTGCTGAAGTTTACAATGAGCCTACCCAACAGTTAAGTAAAATCAGTCCTTGAGAACAAAACACTCTGGTCAAAATGGCTGCCTACCGAAAACGAATTTAACAATGCAAATGTCAGTTGCCTGTTTTATACTAGTAAGGGTTATTTTTTTGGCGCACAACGTAGTTTTTGGGAGAATATACGCTAGTCCCCAATGTGTTTTTCACATACCGGATTTACACTTAACTTAAGGTGAAAATCAATGACTTGATTACTTCTTTGTATAAGTTGTGTAACCAAATTCAAATAAAACGCCAACACTAACCTGATTTTTGAATTCAACCCTTATATGGTGTTTAACTTGTTCACACGATATCATTCCACTTGAGGGCAGTTTGAGTAAAGCGTGAATTTGTGGGCGATTCACCGAAGGAGGTTGCGATTTGTTTTGACGCGTGCTAGTTTGAATGAAACCAACAGTATTGAAACAAAAAGCCTGCTCACTCGAACTAGCCGCTGCTTTCTGTTCGTCTTTGGTTACCAGGCTGAGTAACCACGAAACAAACGCAAAGAAAACAAACCAGCTTTGCCCGGCCGACTTTATTGTTTGTGGTAGTAAGCCATAATAATCATTGTCAAAAGTGAACTGTTCCCAACTAGTCCAAGGCGATTCGAAGACCAGTTGAACAGTGTTCTCCGTTGTCCTGTCCGAGAAAAAGTCGCCCAGAAGGGGAATTGTGGCCGAAAAGCTTGAGTCCTAGAAGCAAAGATGAGAGTAAATCAAATCGATCAAATTATACGTCAGCAATAGGCGAAAATTCTTGTTTATGCCCCAAATAGTTCGTCTGTCAGTGATTGCGTCCAACTGAATGATAGTTGAACCTATAACCTCATATGCAATGGTTACTGACAGATAGTAAAACTGAAAACCGCACTTTAAGGCGCATTTTGCATCCTGAATTTGAATGGTGTCAAACAACTTGTTATTGCATCAATTGACAACCGACAACTCAGTTACTCAGTGGACAGATTAATGTGCATTTGTAGGAACTGAACTTTAAGTCCTCACTCGTTCACTAATGCGAGTAAGGGCAAATTCTGTTTAAAAAGGATGTAAATATTCGTATCCATCACACAAACCAATTTGTTCAATGTAAGTAGTAAACGGCTGTCTGAACCAACTGAAAAATAACTGAAGCGAAAGGTGTCAGTCAGCAGTTTCTGACTAGTTTGAGTCATGAGACTTAGTTACATAACATTGACCACGTGAGGTGTACGAAATCTGCGAGAGATACGTCACATCTATGCGATCATTCTATCCTGGGTTTGTTTACACGGCCATGGAAAGTTTAACGTTTTGATTAGCCGTTTTTGAGCGCACAGTGGTGGCTAGTATAAGCGAATTGCGATGGCCTCTGCAATTGATAATATACGACCTTTGACATGTTTCGATTGTATCCCACATATCCGGTAGATTGGCTTGAACGAATCTGTCTGATTGATCAGGTGGTTCAACTCGATCAAGGGCGTAGCGACCACAGACGAACAGGGCCTTATCGATCCTCGCGTCAGCCTCACCGGTTGGTGCTCCCGAATGCGTTCGGATAATCGCCGTGTTGTGCGGCCTATGTAGCTTGTTCCACAGGAACAAACGAAACGGTAAATAAGTCTCATGACTCAAACTAAACATCTCGCGATATATGTCTTCTCTCTGTTTTGACTAAATGGATTAAGGGGACTCAATGTTTTAAATTTTTCAAACGAAGACCCCCTGCATGCACTACTCGCGGATTAAATCGGTTACTTTCAGTTCGGTGTAAAACAACGGTGGATCCAACGCGGATAGGGTTTTACGAAAACTGTGTGATATCAGGCCAATTTTCTACGCACTTTTTCAAGCTGCTTTCAAAAGAAAGGCTTCCGGTATATAACATGAACCTGGTAAAGATTACTAGCTCTCACATTGAGGCATCCAAAGAAAAATTGAGAAAGTTTACCGAGAACGAGCAACACTTCACCAGTTTCCTTACCAGCTTATATTTGGTTTGCCGTATAAAGTTTGAAAAATTTATGCGAACTACACTTCAAGAAACCAAAGCAAAGACGCTTCAGAACTTGCAAAATTCACTATTTCGTGGTCGGATGTCAGCCTTCACCACAGATGACCTTAAATACATTCACAATTTGTCGGATACTCACTTTACCAAAGCTCAATTAGATGTACTTTGGATTTCAAAGTGTCGCCCAAAAAAGTAATCAAACTACAAACCCAGGTCCAATTTGAAAACGTGTATGAGCAGGTTAAAGATTTTACTCCCGCCTCACTGGACAATGCGGACTGGTTTCGTGCAAAGTTAGTTGATATCTCGCACGAGTTTCTATCGGCCCCCATACACCAGCATTATTGTTTGTCCGCAGAACACTACAGAGCCATCAAGGAGCTAAAAGAAATGACTGGCTTAGTCTTCCTCAAATCAGAAAGGGCTCTGGCGTCGTCATAATGAAGAACGAAGACTATGTAGCCAAGATGAATGTGATATTTTCTGATGCACGGAAATTCCAATTGGATGCCAGGCCTAGTATCAATTTCCTGATTCAAAAAAAATATCAAGGAAACTACAAATATTGATGCTACATGGATATTTTTCTGAGGTCCAGTATAAGAAACTGAAACCAACAGGCACACAGACTCCGAGGATGAGAGGTTCACCGAAAACCCATAAGACGGGTATCCCACTACGACCGATATTATCCATGAACAACTCGGCATACCACAAGCTGGTGCGATGGTTAGTGGACATCCTGAAACCCGTTCGTGAATTGTTATCCTCCAATTGTGTTCGTAGTTCCTTTGAGCTGGCAGAAATTTTGGAGAACAATTCAGTAAATCCACAAATGATGTACTCGTTCGACGTAGACTCTTTATTTACTAATGTACCACTGCGTGAAGCCGTTGAATTTTTATGTGATTTTATTTTCAGTCAAAATGTAAATGTAGGTATTCCATTAGATCTTCTTAAGGATCTCATTTTTGCTTGTACAGAAAACATTCCGTTTGAGTTCGAAGGTGTTAACTATAGACAGATTGATGGTGTAGCCACGGATAGCCCACTGGGTCCCATATTGGCGGATGTATTTTTGGAAATGCTTGAAAGGCAATTTCAAGAAAGGATTTCGGGGGTCCTGCTTTACAAACGTTACGTGGACAACATTTTAGTTTTTAATGGTGAATGTGCTTTCACTTCATTTTATAACTATTTGAACTCCCTCCACCCAAACCTCTCTGTATCTTATGAGGTAGAAGTTAGTAAGTGCTTGCCGCTCATAGACATTCTTATAACCAGACCTCAAGACGGCACATTACAACGACCTGTTTATCGTAAGCCAACTTGGAGTGGACAATATTTGCAGTTCTCCAGCTTTGCGCCTATTGCTTATAAACGAGGGCTAGTGAAAACGTTATTCCACAGAGTCAGAATGATTTGCACAACAGATCGATTGGAGAAAGAAGAAGAGTTTATTAGGGAAATGCTAGTGGATAACAGCTACCCTGCAAAGTTTGTGGATATCCACAGTAAGATGAAAGAACCGAAAGTGGTAAGTTGCAGTGCCCAGAAAAAGATCATATTTCTGCTAATTCAATTCAAAGGTGACCACTTGACTAACAACATTAGTCACCAATTGATATCAGCGTTGCATCGCACCTACCCAGCGGCTCAACTACGCATCCTGCTAAGCACTAGGGGCTTGTCTCGTCTTAGTGGCGATACACAATCAACCGATCAGTCTGCCGCCCACGTAATCTACCAGTTCAATTGCAGTTGCAATGACGTCTACATAGGCAGGACAAATCGGCGTTTGCATCAACGTATGACTGAGCACACTCCTAAGTGGTTATCAACGGCAATCTCAAAAAACGACCCATTGACGGTAACAAGCTCGAAGGCCCCAGCTTCATCGATCGCCAAACACATTTTAGCAACCGGTCACCTAGTTGACCCTGTTAAATCGTTCAAGATATTGTTACATAATCGCAACCCAAAACTGTTAGCGATTAGTGATGCAACGCTCATCAAACCACATCAGCCAGTTTTGTGTGCACAGAAGGCGCTGACACAATCAATCTCCTTGCCATGGAATTGATTGAACTATTAGAGCGTGAAAGGTCAGAACTATGTGGTTGGTTCGTTCAACTGTTGTTGCTATACGCAGTTTGTATAAAAATTGCTAGTTTTACGTTGGCGACTGGTGAGAGTAAATCGAAGTGTTAACATCTCGCGATATATGTCTTCTCTCGGTTTTGACTAAACAGAAACTGATGAGTAGTAGGGGATTTTGATTTTCATATAGATTGAACATAACCCACAATTGATCGCAGCTGTCGCATTCCCATAGACTTTCCAGTCGGCCCCTTTCGAACAGAAGCACTAGACTCGAGTTT
>JTDE01006622.1:16102-29225 GCA_014338405.1 Paragonimus skrjabini miyazakii
CATGTTATAACATGTTTAGCGCAGACGCTTGATGGAGGACTAAACCTACCTCGTGAAGCAACAAATTAGATGTATGCTGGATCCCAACCGATCGTATAAAGTCTTCACAAAACCTTCGTCGCCTGGCCAAAAACGTTTCTGCTGTGCGTCTACAACAAGAACGAAGCTCACATCTGCTCAATCGAATGAGACATACAGTTCTTCAAGATGGTTTTCTAAGACAGTATCGCTCCAAACCTCTTTTGATTTGCTCCCATTTTCTCCATACAACTCACAGTCATGTTTACCGGGAGTTCGATTATTCTGAGTACTAACTGAGGGAGATTTCACTAGGACATTATTGGTTTTAATGAGACTCTTTTCAGAATTATTATCCAGTGGTTGCCGGTGTGCTCGGAATCGTTCCAACCAAAGTCCATGGTCTTGATCAGCCCCGGAGTCGCTGGAGCTTTCACTGTCAGATTGCGTCACAGCGCTATAAAGTCAAATTTGTACAACTTCTTACAACTTGTTCTTACTCAGCTTGTTTGGCCAACGACCTTGAATGATTTGGCGTAGTAAGTCCTGTTCTCAAATCCCAGTAAACAGTCTTTGGTTCCATAGTTTTGACAGTTTCAAGATCTACAATGAATGGCTAGTTTGGTTTCTGATAGATAACTCACGTGTCACTTTAATCCCATCGCCTGACGGGCAGCTTCTAGGTTGGTTTTCTCTAAATTTCTCGCTCATGCGACGTAAATACTCAAGAAGAATGTGCTCGTTCTCGTTTGAATCATCTACATCAAGAATATGGAAAATTGCGGAATAACCATTTCTAATTTTCTTACGGATTTTTGTGGTCTCGTCAAAATCAAAAACAGTATTCAATTTATCTTGCGAAACATGATAGTTATCAAGAAAATCATCTGAACAAGTGAATAGCTAACAATAGTCCCAATCATACTCAATTCGGGCCAGTGTTTATCTTGATCGATTGAAAAAATCTTTGCGCTCGGATAATATTGACGGTAAATGCGGTTACGATTTGTATTTGATAAATTGTTTTGGCTGATCTTTGGTTGCACGGGTCGATCGAGTTTTTCGTGTCTCAACAGTCTGGGAGCAGTCAAACCAACCATTGGTGGTTCTGTTTCCGAGACGTTATCTGGTATACACTGTTTTGATTCATCTGAATGCAAGCCAAGGCGCAACCTCAAATTTTCAAATCCAGCCTGTGAACAGGAGATTTTCAGTTAGAAAAGACGGGTTACCTTGTCCTCTTCGGTTAATTTAAAAAGTTCTGCAGGACTTGGACGAACGTAAGGCTTTAGAATGGTCTTGCTTTCTTGTGATATTCTGAAGTTTACATCGTCTGGGTTAGCCATCTTCAACGTCTGTAGGTTTTCCATGATTTCTTTTTGAATCTCTTCAAAAGTCATGTCATAGGCATTATCATTATCCATGTTCACTCTGAGGCAGCCAACTGCCAATGTGGATTAAATGGTTGTCTGCAATGATAAAAGTAGGGACAGTTAAGCAGAGCACTTCAAACGACTGTGATTTATTTGCCATTTAGTTGCATACGTTAGCTTAAGACGTTGATTTCTGTGTCTTTGTGTTTTGCATTTCATACGTGTGTCACCTCAAGCTTACCGTACGCAGAGTTTCTGCCAAGCTCACTGATATATATATATATATATATGTATATATATATATATCGTTTTGTCACTCAAATTACGCGCTTTTCAAGCAGTTGTTTAATCTATGCTAGTTCACAAACACGTGTGTGCTAAACTTCCCAAACGTTACACATCTGAAACAATTTTTGCACAATGGTCTGCAAGCAGAACATCAAGCGGTCCCTAAATGTTTGACCAAAACCATACAGATGTACTATAAAGGTGTTCATATACTGTCGATCGCCTAATCAATTATCGACTGTCAGCTGTCACGGCATCGTTATTTCCGTTGGTTACTAACACTTGCAACATTTTCTCTCGTGGCGACCTTGTATAGATTACTCACTCCTTCCAGTGTGGTCATCTTCCTCGTGTAAGAATCTATGAAGACTCTACTCTTAAAAATTCGGGGATTTTATCCGTAGTATATTGTCCGAACTGTCATCAATGCTCAAAATATTAAGCGTTATGGACACAGTGAATAAGCATTACTGGCATTCGACCGTATGCGGAATAATAAGAGCGTGTTTTCCACATTTGGAAAGTCAATACTGAAGCTGTGTTTAAATCAAATCTTTCATTCTGTGCTTCATATTCACCAGCGAACTTGCAAATTTAACTTTGTTACAAGGGTTTTTAGCAATTACCAAGTGTTACTAATGAGTAATTTGGCAGATATGATAATTCCGAACATTCCTAATTGTGAAAAATCAAGGCTTTGGCTGGATTCAGAGCAGCGACACAAACAGCATGTCTAAGCGCGACAAACGCTGTATCAGCTGGGCTACGAGCTGACGCCTGGAGCTTGGAAGCTTCATATTTGGATTGTGTTACCCACACGCTTCGCTGTCTCTCATGGATTCTACCAAATTATCCAGGAGATTAACTGCTTCGGCAAGGTTTCCAACGCAATTCACGTCGGCATTCACCAACGCCATTACGGAACGATGAATATGTGCAGCACTTGCTGTGTTTGGACATGCTAATTCAATCGCCGGTCCAAATACAATTTAACTTCTTATTTTTCACAACTGAAGCTTTTCTAGATTACCAAATGAATTTATCACTGTGAAGTAACATCACTTTCAGCCGCTGGTGCGTTTCTATCAGTGGTTATGATAGTGGAAGATACGGTTGTCAACGCCCATTTGCGGACTCACGGAACATAAGAAATTACACTTCACTGGGAAAACAGTTTAGAAGCACATCCATGTTTTTGTTGGTCTGTTCCTTCTGCATCAATCACCAAACAAAAATGTGGCGTTGGTCAGTGTGATGTTCATTGTAAATTCAACTCATCTATCTCATGGGATCATTATGTTTATGCTCGTCTGGATATATTTTGTCTGCATGAACGTGCTCAGACATTCTGGCAACAGGGCTAACCACTGATGAGCTGCTGCTCTTGATGATTGTACTATTGCTATTGAAGCTGATAAGTATTACTTGAGGTACACCCGGGTTGTATTTGCCTAATCGACTTTCATGTTGCAAGGTACACAGAACCTGAACATAAGGATGAATTAAGCAAATGTCCTCTATCTGGCAAGGTCCAACAATTGCATGTTTCAATGTGGTAGGTTGACACGATATTACAAGCTTATCAACAAACATTCATGACTATTTTCACGACCGCTGATCAAATCATACAATCAACAAATTAATAATTGTACTATATCTGTACTTTATTAACTACCAGATTACTTTAAAATCAGCTGCATTCCAGTCGAAAATCCATTAATTCAATGACTATCTTCGGCTGGTCATGCTTTTATGGAGGCATGAATATTTTGGCGAAGACACCTCTCTAAGATAGCTGAGTTTCTATCTTAATACCTCCTGTTGTTTTCATCACTGACGTCCTCAAATTTTCCACAATACAAATATTTTAGCAATTAGTGAATGATGGAATCCAATCGATGACATTGTTTTCAAGGTGACTGAAGCCTTCACAAGTCGTGAATAATGCATTTGTGCAAAAAATGTTTAACTGCTTACCTCAGTACGCGTTACTACTCAGCTTGAGCGGGAATATGTATTTTTTTATATTTTCACTGGTCGCAGACCGTCACTGTAGTCTTGCGACACTAAATCTGACCCGTCCGTGTTGAGAAATAAGCAACATTTCTAGGTTGACAGCCAGTGCATCTACTGACTCGTGAATTCCTTGGTTGTTACTACTGTAAATTTGAACGATAACGATATACACACCACACTTACCTTCGAACTTACGTAGACAGCAAAACTACAGCGCTATCATAGATAATTTCAATCTGACCTAAACGGTACACCCCCAGCCAGCATTAAAATAATCATCACTTGTGAGTCTTATTTGACAGCTCCATGCTGATGGAGGTCTGATGTGTTTCCATACCTAGTTTTCAACATCCCACTCGCAAAACCAGGTTAAAGTATTTATATCTCTCTCAAACTACCGCCGGGCCGTTTGTTCAGCTCAACACGAGGCACTGTCATGAAGTTAACCAAACGTTGAGGCTCATCTAATTCGCATGTATTCAAAATACATTTCAAGGGTCCAAGTTAATTGGTCTTGCTTGTGAATGACTTTAACCGGTGGCTTATCGTTAACCTATTACTTTGGCAAAAACAATTACTGTCTATTTCTTAAGGCAGACCATGTTTTCAAGGTCATTTAAGAGCTGTACTCACAGACAAAGGGTCTGAGTTTGAACCGACGTTATGTTGTTATTCAATTCCTTGCTTAAGACGAGTAACACTAATGCTTTTCTCACGTGAACGGTTGTTCTTGTCCACTGACAGTGGAAAGCTATTCAGAAAAAACATGAATGACATCGGCGGCTAACCAAAAGTGTCCTTTGAAAATGAGTGTCATACAGCGAAACACTAAGCCGACACCCAGCAAAAACAGACTGGGTCAATTATTTTTCCAAATTCATTTTATACCTTTTGAAATGCAATATGCTAACACTTGCAATATTTATTACTAGACTACAAATGCGACTGAGGCTAGATTCACTCAGAGTTGACGATCATATGTCCTTTCACTTCACAAGAGTCTAGTTGTTGTACGTCAACCAGTGACGATGATAACCGGAATGCCAAAGTTTATGAACGGCACAGGCGCAAGCTCTCAGTATTTGTTAAGCTGCAGGTGTGGAACGACAGTTTGAAACAAAGTTGTTTTGCTTGGAGGACCTAGATAAAAGTCAAGCCTGAATGACTGGTGAAAGATATCGAGCGGTCAAGTATGCAACATAACGTGGATGGTTGATTTTCTTGTTCTTATTTACACTTTTTAGAATGCCTGTCCGGCACAGACTAACTTTCCAAAACATTCGTCTTCTACGGTCACAACAAGTAAAGTACTCAGGCAAATCCCAACTAAATTGAGATTGGATTCTATACGACACACGTCACCGAGAGCAATAATTGACTCATAGTTGATTAGGATGAAACATACAAGTTATTCAGTGACCTAGCTGCAAAACATTCATTCATAGAAAGAAGATCCACACAAGCTATGCCGATTGAACATCTTGTATTGCCTTAATGTACCGAAACTCCCACATAATATTGCAATTGCATATCCACGGGTAACCATTAAATGAACAGTGGTTTACAAAAGTAATGGAGTTCGATATAGACTATTTTTTGAGATTATATAGTTGAGCTTCTCAGCTGGCATCAGCTATCTGGATAAAATATCTGTGTGAAGTATTATCAGCCGTTTACATCATGTACACATTTCAATGTGTACCATGCATACATATACGCAAGTCGATTACAAATAAAACCAAAAATAATTGTGGCTCATACGTCCCATTTTCGATACACTTCTCCATATTCATAACTATTACGAGCAAGATGTACTGTCATACACGAAGTTAATGGTACCTGTGTTATAACTCATTACATATGCCTTCAAAACAACTCATCAGGTTTTATAACAGCTGCTGAACCTAACCCAACAAAATAAACACCTGAACAGTGTGTTGCACAATTAGCCGTTAATTATTAATTGACACATTTATGTCCAGTTCATCCAGGACTTTTTTTCGTTTATTGAACTGAAATTCACTAATTTTGTGCATAGTGTTTATTATAGTTGAACACAAGATAGATATAGTTGGTACGTTTTCGAAACACAACTACAACATTTCTTATCGTTTATAAGTCGTGTCTGACGGCTTAGCACTTATGTGTAATCACCTAAGAGTACTGTCTGATCAGTATGGGCTTCTTTCGATTGTATAAGAACCAAGGCTATGTTATGCACTGTCAACGATTCATAAAATATTCACTACTCTACAGGTTAAAACTTAACGCCCCCGGAATTTCCTCCGCGTTTTCTAACGGGTAGTGAAGGGGATATGGTTAAAAACGCATGGGTTAATTATCTTGTTCACAAGTGTGCGACAAAATGAATGTTATTTCGTTCTGTTCACTTCGCTAAGTCAAATCAGCTACCCCGAACAACACAAAATCAGATATCCAGTAGTAAGCGATGCAAACATACACGGTTATTTTAAACGATAAAAACAAAAACATATATGAACAGATGCCAGCGTTTAATCAAAGAGAATCACATATGACGTGTGCATTCCCCAAGTATAACATGCGCGGGATTAACAGTTCCTTTTATCTCGTACTTTGTTCACATATTCCCGTTGACTTGTCGGGCAGGCTGTCTGTGAGTTTTTCTCTGGTTATAATAACAGCTACAAATCTAACTTAAAACAGATCCCTGAGCATGGTGTCGAATGAATGCAATTGAAAAGGCTAAATTGCTGTTGTATTTGGATTCCAAAGTAAGTTACTGCAGTGCAATCTGAACAAGACTGAGATACTCATTGGATAATCATTGTCTCCAGCAGCATTTTTAAACGCTGAATTCGATAACTTCTGTTTTTATCTGACAATTTTTGTGTTTTGCCGTGAAGACATTCACGAACAAGGGTGTCAATGTGAATCTAGTTTCTCCATTATCCAGTTGTCCATATACTTCCCCGTCAAATTTAAACTGCTTGTTTTGAATACAAAAGTACGGCGCTTGTTTCAATTTCTTTAAGGGTGTAAGAAAATCAAGGTTTTTGGTTATATCATGATAATGCAAACTGCCAGTATTCTCTTTCAATAGATGAGCTATTGAAGGGAACCTCCATCTGTGCAATTTAACTAAGTTCGTTGTCTGAGTGTTACAGGCTATGTCTGGAGAGTTGAATGAGATGTGATAATTATTTGAATAATAGATGACAAGATGAATTGCTTTTGTATAGAGTAAGCCGAGAGAGGTCTCTCACCTTCACACCTTAAGATAAACCATACATCTTAACAATCATGGTTCCAATGGGTCGAATGAGTTCGAAATTGGAGATGTCAATTAAGCCGTTTCGTTATCACCAACACGGTAATCTCTAGTGTGCCACAAATTTTCGAGTGGTTTTATCTTCGTCAAACTTCATTTTCACAAAATCGGCCTGATCAATTTATACAGTCAACATATGCTGATATCACAGCATCTTTATCATATCTTTATCTGACTTAGAAGTGAAAAATGTTCTTAACTCGTCAAAATTTTTGTTGATGTTATATGTTCATTTAGTAAACGATGTTTCTGGATAGAAATACTCTGTTGGCACCGTTAACCTGAGTTACTAAATGTCGAGTTCAGTCGCCCATTAACTAATATTTTTTGACAGACTGGGGTCAAGCCACCAGGAAAGCAGGTTGTTGAATTGCAAATATAAATCCAGCCACCCAGTTTAAAGTTGCACGCGACAAAATGTAGATACTAACGGCCATTTATCAAGCAACTTTTCTCCGAGTGCACTGAAGATAAATAAAGCATATCATTCGAGGCTGGAAACAAATTCAGAAACCGACTTCTTTGGATTGTTTTATTTTAGCGGTGCGGCTGTAGTGGAACTCTAAACCGTGATAGCTTGAGTACCCACCAACAAATAACCATATCTCGATGATAGTCAATTAAAAGATTAAATCAAATGGTTTGGGACGCTTGGCCTCGGTCTCCGGCGAACATTTCGCTGGGTTTTCGCAATTGCAGCCGTACCCTTCGCTATTTTAGGAATCGATTTCCTTCAGCATTTCGACGTCATGGTCGATATCCGAAGACGAAAACTGATTGATTCTTGCATAAAGCTTAGCGTTAACGACACCCAAGCCTACACAGAGGCCATCAGTCCTATTATCTTTCAACTCCAGACTCCTAAACCTAACGCGTTTCTATTGTCAGATTTTCCACAGCTCGTTCGATCCACGAACGAGCCACTCCCAGTCACTTCCACTTGCACGCACTACATTAGAATTAAAGGTCCACCGGTGTCATGTAGGCCAAGACATCTGGCCCCGGACAAACATAAAATAGCTAGGGCGGAGTTTGAACATATGCTTGAACTAGGAATAATCCGCCCTTCTAAAATTTCATGGGCCACTCCTCTCCATATGGTCCCCAAAATATCAGGTGACTGGCGCCCTTGTGGCGATTATCGTGGTCTCAACAAGGTCACAATCCCTGATAGGTATCCTATCCCCCACATTCAGGATGTGACAGCTTGCCTTTCTGGCAAAACTCTGTTCTGTAAAATCGATCTGGTCCGCGCTTATCACCAGATCACTGTAGAGGAGACGGATATCCCCAAAATGGCCGTCATCACGCCTTTTGGCTTGTTCGAATTCCTTCGAATGCCATTTGGCCTTACAAACGCTGCACAAACTTTCCAGCGTTTCATCCACGAAGTATGCAGAGGCCTGGATTTTGTCTACCCCTACTTAGATGACATACTAGTAGCCGATTCCTCCGAGGAAGAAATTTGCAACATCTGCGTTCCTTGTTCTCCAGGTTAGCCCAACACGGAGTAACCGTCAATGCAGCTAAGTGCAAACTTGGGAAGTGTAGTATAGAATTTTTAAGCCACATTATTTCAGCTGCTGGCATCCAAGTTTTACCCACAAAGGTAAGCGCTGTCAACGATTTTCCTGAGCCAAGCTATTTCAAATAACTTTGACGTTTTGCCGGCCTAGTAAATTACTATCGCCGGTTCATCCCCCATTGTGCGCAACTCCTGCAACCCCTCACGGGCTTACTCCGAGACGGTACACGTAAATTTAACTTTGCGGATGCAGCGCGCACGGCTTTTGTCGAGCTTAAGAAGGCTATATCCAATGTTACTCTTTTAGCCCATCCGGACTCTCAAGGTCCACTTTCTCTTTTTACTGATGCCTCGGACGTAACCTTCGGTGTCATATTACGACAACTTGTCAACGACCAATGGCAACCCCTAGGTTTCTTCTCCAAACGTTTGTTACCTGCCGAATCTCGGTATAGCACGTTTGGAAGAGAATTACTTGCTATTTACCTAAGTATCCGCCACTTCCACCATGCGCTGAAAGGTCGCCCCTTCATTGTGTTTACGGATCACAAACCTGTGATGTACGCACTTGCTTCTTCATCAAACAGGTACTCCCCAAGGGAGATCAGACACCTGGACTATGTTTCGCAGTTTACCTGCGACATGCGGCATGTTTCAGGTGCCCTAAACCCTGTCGCCGACGCTCTTTTACGCGTCTACGCTACCCTAGTCACACCTGCTTCTGTTGACCTTAGTGACCTAGTTGCGGTCCAGGCGCGAGAGCCTGAGTTCTAAACTTTCTTGCAACGTTGTTCTTTAAAGCTGCGTGCTATTCCGTTGCCTAATGCAGATGGAACCATTCTTTGCGATATGACTACGGGTATTCCGAGACCTGCAGTGCCACTAGCGTACCGGCATGCTTTATTCATCATCATCACCATCATCATCATCATAACAGCCATGAGCCTGACCAAAAGGTACTGTGGCTCTGGCTGCCGTTCACCTCAGCAGTGACGTGGAGTATCCTAAAGAAAACGTTGCTAAGAAGATTGAAAATTATTAAAACAAGACTAAGTGGAAGAACTAGAAATGGTATAGATATAGGCGCGCCATTGACTGCAACACATCGCCACCTTGGATAGCGTCTCTGACCAGCGGTTTGAGTGATCACGAGGACCTCATCCAGCCAGGCGACACCTACCCTCTTTGCTCAATGGAGCAGTCAAGGTCTTCATATATTGTGACCACGTTGTTGCTTGCCCACCACGTGGTTTGACCCAACTGTTGGTGGCCTCAGCATATAATGCCCCGTACGGTAAACCATTAGATGACATACTGAGTATTCAACCAGCTTCACAATCTCTTACACCCTGTTATTCGAGCCACAGCTAAGCTAGTAACTAATCGATTTGTTTGACCTAAGGTTAATTCAGACGTTCGTAGTGGTGCAAGCGCTTGCCTACAGCGTCAACATTCCAAGGTGCACATGCACACTCGAAGCCCAGTTTCCCCATTCGGTCTTTCAGATGCCAGGTTTTCACACGTTCACTTAGATCTAGTTGGATCTTCGCCGCCTTAACATGACTATGTTTACATGTTAACCTGTGTCGACCGATTCTCAAGATGGCCGAATGACATCCCACTAAAAATTGCTCCTCTGAGACTGTCGTGAACGCCTTCTTGGAACCTTGGGTGGCCAACTACGGATGCCCTACAACCATTACGACGGACCGCGGTTCGCATTTCGAATGCTCAATCTTCGAAGCTATGACGAACTTTCTTGGATGCCGGCGCACTCGTACCACGGCATACCATCCGTCCTCGAATGGTTTAGTGGAACGTTTTTATAGGCAACTTAATGCTTCGCTTTGTTCCGCCTCTAATCCGGCATGGAGTGAAAACGTTTCCTTTGTTCTTCTAGGGATCCGAAACACATTGGAGGCTGATCTTCAGTGCACCCCGGCAGAATTGGCCAATGGCTGCACCGTGCGTCTGCCTGGTGAATTTGTTTCACCCCCATCATTGGCATCTTCTGTTACTTTAACCTTCGCTTCCACATTATTTCGATACAGGCGGCAAATTCAACCCACACCCCCACGTGAACAAACTAAGCCAGTACAAATCGACAAGGACTTGACCAACTGTTCCCATGTACTCGTCCGCAGTGACGATGTACGCAAACCGCTTCAGCCTCCTTACTCGGGCCCCTTCAAAGTGCTTCGACGAACGCCAAAGCACTTCACGATCAACCGTTATGGTCGCCATGACATTGTTTCCGTCAATCGTCTTAAAGTCGCCTATGTAGATGACGACATTGCCCGAGCCTACCTTCAGCCATCTGTGGAAGTCCTCGTCCCTACATCCTCTCCTCCGCCGAACGACACCACACCACCTGCCCTGCGCCACACGCAATCAGGACGTCGCGTGCAGTTTCCACAATTCTATGTAGATATTGTTTATTACACGTCATTTTTTTCTCCTCCGTAACCTTCCCACTTCAGAAACAAACCAAAAACCCCGCAAAACACAAAAACAACAAAAAACATTTTGTAGAGAAATATGTGAAGGTCAACCAACACTGGAAGGTTACATAGTGAGCCAGTATATACTTTTTGCTCGCCAGATACTTATGTTTTTACATTACAGGTCATGCACAGGGCACGGTGGGGGGAGAGCGCACTCCCATCTGTCGTTGAAGCAGCGGGTAAAAGCCTACCTCCCATCTTTTTCTCCTCGATTTTTGGTGGGTTGGGTAGCCCGCTCCGACAGCACCACCCTAGGGACGCATGGACAATTCCGGATATTACAAGCAGACCGACCTCTCTTCACCGTTGCCAGCCTTCTTCAACGTGGAATACGTAGCTGTTCTACAATACGCCTGCCCTCCACTCAACCCATGGTAACCTTGGTGTCTCCAGCTCTATTTCCTTTATATTCTATTTCTTCGAAGGCTTTCAAGATTGAAGCCTTCTAGGGGAGACCTCTGTAGAGACACTCTTGGTTTGCCACGTATTCAAATTATCTTGCTATCATTTTGACCGTTGACACTATTGATATTGTCTGATTGCATATCTGCATTTTCTCGTTTGTTCGACCGCCCAAGGTCACAATTAAGATGTTGCAATTTCCGGTCGCTAGCTATTGGTTTGTCGCGCTTCGCTTCTGTTGTGTTTTGTTTACAGCTTGCTTTCCCGGTCTACTTGCAATATACGTCGTTGTCCGCTAATCGGTTTTCTGGTTTAACCATTGTGGAGAACAGGCACGATTTGAGATAGAAGCGTTCTAGTCTTCTACAGTGTGCGAACCAAACTCGCGTACACAACACGCTTGGATTCGTTTGTAAATAAGCCCCAGCTGATTCATAAATTTTACACACAAACGTGAAGTAATATAACCACACTCTGAGTGGTTGGTTGTCAGTATATACTTGACTGTTTTTGTAATACTTCAATTAATCAGTCAGTCACACTGCTGTGCACTGGACAGGGGTGACTTTGCTATTTTTTTTCGACAATCCATACCGATTTGACTATCGGTTGGCCTCTTATCGGAAAGCTTATGAATGTGGAAGATGTAAGTTCACCCCGTAGACCACACGAAACTCTGAAACAGTAAGTATTGAAGAGTGATTCTACATAATATCTGGTAGTAACAATGGATTTAAGCAAATGAGATGATTAATTTAGGGGTTTGAGGTTGAAAGCCCATTGCATACGCAATCAGTCAGCGTGTCTGTCTCATTAACCAGTTGACGTCTGCTGACCTAAAAGATGGTCGTAATGAGAAGAATGTGTGACATTACTTTTGCGATTACAGTAAGTACCGATAACATGGTAAGGCCACGAATCTAACGGTGCTTCCGAAGAGATGAAAATCTAATTATATTCTTCAAAGGGTTCTAGGAGGGTAATCAGCAAACTCAGAAGAAAGGTCGTTCCAGTAATTGATAACCGTGTTGGAAAAGAGCTATTACCGGAGAAAGATCTAATGACGAATCTTGCGGAGTTTCTTATCTCGACCTCGTTCGTCGCTGTCAGCCACTTTGTTATATATTTATCACACGAGTCCTACTTTAGAGAAACAATGCCCCATAAAGTCGCCGAAACTCAGGTGGATAAGGGCTAAGTATGTGAATGCAAAATTTGTAAGGGACATGCCGCACGGCAATGACTATTTGCAGCAGCTACTCAATGGGCATGCTTTTTCCTAGGCAAGCATACATTATGCGATTGGCCTGATCGAGCAGTAGTCCTATGAAGAACTTACAAGGCGGTTAAAAGCCAGCTTCATCTAAGCAATAGAAGGCACGCATATCATTCCAAGAGTTCAAAATCCACTTTTGACCTTCATCTCTTAAAAAAAGACGTTCTATTTTAAATATGTTTCTGAGGTATCTATTATAGCCTGTGCACTGTGTACCACGACCACTGTGTACCACTGACATATGCGCACATTCACGTCACATCTGAGGGAGGGTTTTTAACTACAAAACATCGCGTTTTGCTAGTTTATACTTCAGAGTTAATGCAATTTCATGCATGCAGTGACCATGTGGATTTGCTAATTATTCCAACTCTAACCGTGTTTTCCCGCCTGTCTGTTCTGTACGCATGA
>JTDE01006623.1:7576-22993 GCA_014338405.1 Paragonimus skrjabini miyazakii
TCCGGTACTAGGTTGACCGACATGGAGTATGCGGATGACACTGTCTTACTAAGCCCCTCTTCCGGAAGAAATCCAGACTTTGCTGAACAAGATGAGTAACCGAGCGAGTTTGTATGGAATGCGCTCCGTACGTTCAGAGTTGAAAGCTCTGTATCAAAACGGGAGCATCTCCAATTCTACCTTGTTTATTGCAGGCAATCTGCTTGAGATTGTCGACAGTTGTGTCGACAGGTTCACACCAGCATCATTTAAGTGCCGCAGGTAGTCCTCCATTATTTCATCCACGATGAAATTGAACAAAAATGGTGGAAGGGGACAGCCTCGACGAAGGCCGCTCCTGGTGCTGAATCTGTCAGACAGCTCACCGTAAACCCTAACCTGAGCAGAAGTATGGGAGTAAAGTGCCGACAATGTGTTCACATACTTGGTCAACACACCCCTGCGTTTAAGCGATTCTAAAAGTGTAGATCGATCCACCGAATCGAACGCACCTTTATAGTCGAAAAATACGGCAGTTGTTGGTCGGCGGTATACATAACGCTGCTCCAAAATTTGACAAAGGGTAAAATATAATCTATACATCCCCGGCCAAGACGAAACCCTGCTTGTTCTCCTCTAATGTTTACCTCTCGAACTGCAGTGAGTCCACGGAATATAATAGATGCCAGAACCCTAGAAATGACTGGGGTCAAACTAATTCCTCTATAGTTTTCGCAAGAGCTCCTGAAACCCTTCTTGAATATAGGAATTATTATCGCGTGACACCCAGCACGGAGGGATGGTCTCCGTCATCCATACAAGTTGAAACAGCTGAGTCAAGGCCTCAACTAACACCTCTCCACCTTCTTTAAAAAGTGCCGGCACGAGATCATCTGGACCGGCAGCCTTAGATGATTGAGAACCGAGATGTCATTACGAACCTCAGTCTCAGTGGGTGGTTCTAAATCTACCGACCAGAGCGTCACATCAGAAGTTTGTGGAGGCAGCACGGTAGAAGCAGGAGGCCAGCTAAATTGACCCTCAAAGTGTTCCGCCCAACGTTCGAACCTTCTGGACTTATTATAAATTAGTGTGCCATCTGCCTCGCTGATAGCTTCACTGACAGACGATCGCCTGGGACCAGTAGCACGGATCAGCTCAAAGAGTTTGTCGGTGTTCCCTGAGGCAAACGCGGTCTCCATTTCCTTAACCTTTTCCAATAACCAAGCCTCACGATCAGCCTTTAGACAACGTCTCGGCTTCCTACGGATTTCTTCTAGACGTATTATGTGAATTACCAGGAGGAACCTTCCGTCTGGCTTCTAACAACTCCAGAGATTTCTCTGAAATCCAATGTTTGTTAAACTTATGTACCCCTGTATCGCACGCTACAGTACGTGCTTTTTGAATAGCCTGTGCGATTTGTGTCCAGCAACTATTAGTCTATTCGAAGTGAGTACCACTAAGGCAGCTTTCTAAACTGGTTTGGTACTTGTGCTATACCGATGGTAAAGCCAGTTTCTCAACAGCTAATCGTTGCTGTCGGTGGGGTCGTTGTCCAGCATCATCATCATAGACAACAATACATCAGTGGTTCACACTGATGCTTAACTGCCACACAAACACGAAGAAGAAGAAGAAGAAGCAAACCCTGTATAGGAAGAGAGAAGAAAAAAGAGAAGAGGAGGGGACCCAACCACTAAAAACTAACTACGTTTACATTCAAACATACAGCATCAAGGCGCCTACACCTTGCAAACAAACAACCGAGCTGTAAGTAAAAGTGAGGCGTCATCAGCAAGACAGCTTCCTTGCGGCTTTCACTGCCGCGCGTCATTAAGTGCACTCACTTCACAGACAACTCTGTCAAACAACGACAACATTCATGCCACTGAGTTCGGTTAGCCGCCATCTCACCTAACGTCTTAGGCCACCGACTCTGTGAGTCGCGAGGGCTCCAGCCCGGAAGATGAACCCGATCTATAGTAGCCAACCCCTTCGTGAACGATTTCATTTGTGTACGCCAGGTCGTCATCTGTACTGCTCGCACCTTGTGCCATAAGTAAGAACAAAACGACAACATACCAATGCATAACCTGAGTCCATGTTCGTACACCAATAAGAACGAAAGTCTTGAAAGCAACCACGCCACCTGTAACTAACAGCTAAGTGGTCTATCTGAGACCAGGCTCGATTCGGAGAAGGCGGGCGCCAAGTATAGCAATGACGTGCACGACGCCTAAAATTGGTGCTAGTTAATAATAGCTTATACTCAGCGCACAGCTGCAACAATCGCCCACCATTATCTGACCGATGTGACGCTATTCCAAACCTGCCACCTAAACGAGATTCGGCCGACCTGAGCAATCTTATCTCCGGCCAGGACCACTATATCAGAGCCACGTGTCGACCGAAGGGGAGAGGCTAGGTCCGAGTAAAACGCGTCTTTGACGCCGACGTCACTAAAGTCAATAGGAGCGTAAGCAGACACAATGAGTAGATTCTTGAAAGTCTTGTGTCTAGAGCTGGCCTTAACGGAACCTGCCAAGCGAACAGCAGTATGGAATTACTTGTGTTGTGACTATTCATGGTTGTGTGTGGGCTGAGGTACTGCCAGGGCGCCCAGACTCAGACAGGAGAACGATTAGGGTTCTCAACCAAAGCCTTTGGCTCAAAAGCCTATACCACAAGGCAGCGGGTGGGTGGCAGTGTACCAGAACTGGCACATTTTTCGGAAAAAGATGCCAACCTTCTTCCAATCCCCAACCTGGAGGACCAGTAGACTGGTTTGTCAGACCTCTACCTATTGGCCTGCCTGGTATGAGTGACTCTATCGGTGTGGTGGCCACACCGTCCGGTTCAGCCTAATAGGTTATTGTAATGCGCAAGTCGTCACACCGCGTCAAGGTACTGTCTCGTTTTGACGGTAACACTATCTCAACAGCCTGCAATATTGCTGATAGGATATTAAAAAGGATAGTAAAGCACGAAATGCCTTACTCGACCTGCATAATCTGTAGCGTCGAAAAGACGTTCGTTTATCGCCGAGAGGAATGGTATATAACGCTTGCGCGCGTTTTGCTTCGCTCTTTGGTTCAGAAACGTGGTCTGTTCGCAACGAATATATATCCACAAACTCGTCCTGTTTGATCATGGTTGATTGGACTGGTTGAGTGAGAAATGTGGCTGTTCGCCATCGCGCGTATTTCGGAACGCTCGGCATTCGCGGTCATTTGGTCAGCTAATCACGCTGCACAACCTGTGACGGTTAGGACACGTACTCCGCACGCCAGCTGAGCACTTACCGCACCCAGCATTATGTACTGAGACTACCGACAGTTGGGTGAAGCCCCGTTGTGATCAAGCGACAACGTGGTCATGAAATATAAAGACGCTGACTACTCCATTGAGCAAAGTGGGTAGGCATCACCTGTCGGACTGGGTTCCTCCTAACTACTCAAATTATTGGTTAGCACCACTCTTTTTTAGTCATCAGCTGTGGGAAGATGGATCCCAGACTGCTTTCATTTATCAGACTGAGGTGGATGCACTCTGGGTCTAGAGGCAACATACATTTTGGTGAATTAAATTTATATTGACATTAGACTGTGTGCTGTCCGTTAAACTCTGTCAGATTCGAGTTCAGAAGCTGGGTAATTTTGTCTACTCTTATTTGTAATCTTACCACTTTCAAAGCCGTTACATTAACGGTTCCGGTTTGCCGCTCTGTTATGGTTGTCTTCTGGTTCGCATAATGTATTAAACAGAGCTGTTAACATAAAGACGGGTGGATTGAACGATGCGGCATCGTATTTGCACAGTGAATTTGGGCCAGCATCAAATGGTTTGAACAGTGACGAGTGATCGTTGCGTATTTTGTTATAAATGCCAGCTTCAAACGTAGTGCGCAGCCATGCATAACTTGGCTCCTTCTTTCTTCCTCATAGGTCCGGTTTTATACATTAGTTTTCGACAAAGTCGCTTCTTCCTGGACTATCTTGGGACATATTTGTAGACTTTTATCACGTGTTCGTCCTCGGTCGGCTTATTCTTCAACTAACTAATCAACATTCTCATAGACCACGGTTATGTTTATAAAATGTATTATTGATTTAGCTTGATTGGTAAAGCAATTAGGAAACCAGATGGCACGCCCAGACGTTGTAAGTTGGGGTTATGTGAGAGAAGCACTTCGAGGGACATTTTTTCTGGCTCCCCGCTCCGATTTTTTCAAAAACTCGTACTGTATGTTTGAGACTACAGGTCAACCCGTTAGCGTGGAAGTATTCGAACCGATGTCCGTTATTGTCTTACGCTTCTAAAACGTTTTAGACCTGCTTGTCTTGATGGCATCGACCACCGTTATTTAAAAAGATGGCATGGTAATTTTCTTTTGTTACTCAGTGTTCGCGTTTTTCACGAACTGTTTCTGGGAACTTTGCACCTACTAGCAGATAAGTGTACTTGTATGCCATCCTTGCACAGTGAGACGTTATAATACACTGGTAAACCAAAAATTGGCCACAGTGGTTTGTATCATTTGGCTTCCACGGCGTTGACTTGTCCTCAGTGAGTCCCTGTAGCTCAGACCCCTGAAGACACGATCAAAAACGACTCGTGCGTTACTTGCAGCTGTCCAGACTGTATACTGTACATGGATCGAACCGACATCATTGTTATCGTGATGATACCCATGCGGTCACTGAGTCGCTCCTCCTCGAATCTGCACACTGGGGCTCCCTCGTTTAACTTACTATGATTTTTCTGAGATACCGCTGTGCAAACCATGGGTCTGCCAGCCTTCTTCATTCCACTTGACTGTCATAGATCTAGTATTCGTCGGTCAGAGTACCAAGATTTATATGAAGTCGGATGAAGAAACTGCGAATGAATGGTATCTAGCAAACGTCAAATAACCGTTCTGCACTGAAAAGTCAGTGACAAATTTTTCTATCCCCTTCTTGATGAATAAGTACTTAGTCAGTGCCCGTACGTGTAAGTACAGCGAGTTGTGAGAGCCGTGCGCTTTTCAGGAAGGTCACAATCTATCTTACAGGTGCTGTTTATCACTTTGTTTTTCTGTCCATTATTGTAGTGCTGCGAGTCGAGGGCCGTGCATTTTTCACTGGTGGTCCACATCATTTGGTCAATGTTCGTTGACCTTATCCATTTTCTTCCTACAATATATTTGTGTCACTGGACAGAAAATAGATGGCACGTGGTAACGTTTATGGAGCAGGAACTGAGTAGCTATCTGATGAACTCAGACCTTATCTTTTGTCAGTCACTACTGTGTATAGTATTTCACTACATGTTAACCAAAAATGAAAACATCCAGCGTCGCGCTTATCAGGATCTCGACGTTTCTTTATGCAGTATTTCTGTACTACCAGAAGCACATTACATTTGTATCATCCTCTTGTTTATAAATCCCACCCAAGGTCCACCGTGTTGTCGTCCGGTCTGCGTGAACTGTTTTCATTTCTCTCCGTCCGAAGATAAGCATTTATGCCTATACAGTCGAAAAAGAGATAAAAGAAAAGCGAAACGGCCAACTGCAATCCAAGTAATGGGTCATTGTTATGTAACCTGTCATTATCCAGGTTGTTCGATGTAGACGCTGTGGATCGAAACAGACGGTAAAGGGTTTCGTCCCGTCGGTAATGTAAGTAATTTCGTTACGAAGTGTTCCGCACACCGACAAGCCAGTAACTTAATGCGTTGCGTACTTGCATGTTAATCCTAGTTATCACGAATGATCGCCGCGAGTCTACAGTACTGGATTCGTCACTGATTTTGACCATTTAAGATTCTTTTAATTAAAATTCACCCATCAGTCGTACGATGAAGCAACATTGTGCATTACTATCTACGATTAATGTTCACTGATGGTGTTTGCCTTCCTGTTTTGCTGACAGTTACGTGCATAGGTACATTTCTATCTTTGGGCCATACTCGCGGATATTTTTGCTTATTGCTCATGTCAGTAACATCATCAACACAGACAGCAATACATTAGTGATTCACGCCGATGCTTAACTGCCACACAACCACGAGGAAGAAACAAACCTTGTTTAGGAAGAGAGAATGGAAAAATATAATGTGATTGAAAGGGACCCAGCTACTAAAAATAGCTACGTCTATATTCCAATATTCAACATCAAGGTGCCTACACCTTGAAAACAAACAACCAAGCTGTAAATGAAAGTAAGGCGTCATCGGCAAAACAGCTTCCTTACGGCTTTCACTGTCCCGCGTCATTTAGTGCACTCACTTCACAGACAACTCTGTCAAACAACGACAGCATTCACGCCACTGAGCTCGATCAGCTGCCATCTCACTTAACATCTCCAGCTACCGACTTTGTGAGTCGCGAGGGCTCCTGCTCGGGAGATGGACTTGATATACAGTGATCAACCTCTTCATGAACGATTTCATTTTTCTGCGTTAGGTCATCATCTGTCCACCTCGCACCTTGTACCAGTCGGCCACAACATCGACAAAAATGCTCGGTGTGACAGATGACTAGCTGGCATCCTTAGTACATGACCTAACCATCTAAGTCTGTGAAGATGTAAAGAGTGGACAAAGGAACTCGTTTGACAATCAGTACAAAACAACCGCTTCCTAACCTCTTCATCAACTACTTGCTGGTGCCATCCAATACGAGCGATTGAACGCAGACGTCGGCGGTCAAATACCTGAAGACGGTTTACGTTTTCTACTCTGAGCGGCCAAGTTTCTCTGCTGTAAAGTAACACAGCCCTCACTGCATGTCAGTAACACGAGAAGGGAATACCAGGTAGCAAAAAATGCTAGGACCAGCGCTCAGGCCGTATCAACCTCTAACTTCTTACGAACACTTACACACTGCTGGATACTATTCACGGCATTTCCTAATGAGATGTCTGTGCGGTGGTCAACTTGGGAGGCACTTATCCGGCTCCGCGCACATCGTTGTACCTGAGTGAGGACCAGAAACGATCATGTATTGTTGTAAAGTGTTCGAGAATTTCAATGCATTATACGTCGCCGCACTAGAAGAAGCTCTGGTCGAGACGCAGAGGAAGTTATCTTGCATGGGGTTAGAATCAAACTCACAGAAAGAGTCGAATGTCGCTCGCATTTCCTTAGGTGACGGTTGTTAAAAAGGGAGTGACATTGTCTGTTGCTCAAAATGAAGAAGCCGCCACAACATTGACGGACAGGCCATTCCGAGAGAGAAGGATCGTTATGTGAGGACATCTTCCGACCACGTTCTGTCCATGTGAGCAAACCAAGACGTTACCAAGTGCTTCGTTCCCCCTTGACCTAACAAGTGGGGTTTTCGCAGGCAGACTGCGTTCAAAGTCGACCAAAATGACTTCTTATTACGTTACCCGGAAAACACGAGAGTTGTATCCAATAAAACGGTAAGCATGAGGGTGGCGGACTCTAATTGAAAAGGAGTTTCGCTTGATCGTTTCTTTTAAAAGCGAGGGAAGCGTTATCAGTTTGTTCGGACGAGGTTATACATCGAAACTGATCTAAAACCCCCAGTCAATTCAGAGGTCTTAATCCCCACTTCTACGTGGGGACCGGGAGAATTGTCCTCGTCACTTGCAGCGCCGCATGGGTCGGAAGGAGTAACCCACAAGAGTTACATATGCCCCCATAATTCCTAACTATTTCCAATTCTTTTTCCTCAAAAGTGTTCTGTTAAACTATTTGCTCCTAAACTCCAAAACTGTATGAGCCTGTATGGGTCAGCTGCGGAACCTCGTAAGACTCATGGGGTTCGCCCCAACAGCACTTCCCTCTGTTGGACTGAGATTCTTTCCCCTTTGGTTCTCCAACTTAAGAAGTCATCCGATTTTTTTCTGGTGCAAAACTGCCAGTTACTTTTCAGAAGTTCGGAAAGTGGAAGTGATTCGAAAGCCATCGATTTTAAACTAACATAGGTGAGCGGAGCCCCTACAAGAGCATTCACATACACTCAAGCTATGCTTAAGGTCCTGTCACCTTTCAGTAAGGCATGCGAAGCTCACGGACCGTCTGCACATTCTCCTTCTTTACTAGCACTCCTTTCCAAACCATCTCTGTGCTCCTGCACATTTTCCCTACTCAGTCAAATGAGAAAATGGTTCTCTGAGTTATGTATGCCAATTGTCTGAACCTGTTAATCAAACCACAAGAAGTCAAACAGTTGGTCCGTGAGACTAGTGCCCACATACTTACCCATTCAGTGGCCTGGTTTTCAGCAACTTTCGACAACAATGAACCGAATGTTTCTGGGTATTTATTATACTATGCAGATTCCTCTCGTAAACACACAGAAAGCTCTTCTGTCTTCCTAAGTCACAATCTTCCAGTAGCTAATGTCATTGAGGAATATACCTCCCCACATAACTGCGGTGTACCCTGACTGAAACTTTAACTCCGTAGTCCTGACACGTTTTGTCGGTGTTGTATAACACATCCTTATGCGGCACATACGACGATGGGATCTTTTTTGCTACCTTAGACAGTTCCTGGTTTTCACAGCGTCTCTTCTTTTTAATATTGATCTCACCGCGCCCAAACTCAATCGGATATCTGCATCTCGAATAAGGTAATGAGAAAACGTAAATCGTGATGTACTCCGGAGTAACATCACATGATTTATGTCTTCTCATTGCCTTATTCAAGTTCATAAAAGGAATGAATTGCTCTAAATATCTGCATCTCATCCGGACTCCAAACTGGGATTATCTAAATCTCTAACAAGGATGATCCGTAAGACACAAGGCACCGTTTGGGACGAACGTCTTTCTTTGGTCTTGTTACCACAGACAGGTTTCATCTAGTAGATAAATTAATCATTACATCACTCCTTTGACACAATAACCAGTTATTGTCAGTTTTTGACTTCTTCCGTTATCGGCTCTAAAGGACGGTAACGGACGTCACTCCGGAGCTTCCAGAAAACAGACTAACGCATCGGATTGCTTCTTAAACACACTGACGATACATTCATCCACTGCAAACTGTGAAAGTCCTTCTGTCGTGAATCGCACCCGCGAAACATCACCTTTTTGACATACGTTCTCGTTTGTTTTGTAGACAGAAACTAACGGACAAATTGGAGGGCCAGTAACTTTTCATACTATATTAAACAGGTGCAAGTAGAAAACTTGTCAATACGCCCAACAGGTACGGACAAAAATCCCACTAGCAACCAACGAAGGTAACACCTTTCTGTTGAGATATATGCGTCGTCAGAGAAACATAAGTCCTCTGCCCTTTTTTGCAACTGCTCGACGGGGATACCTCTTCCAACCCCCAAATAGTTGCTGAGGGACTTAGGGAGTGTTATTCATCGATCTGTAATGTAGTACTGCCTATTTGTCATTCTACTCTCCCTCGACGAAACGTTCACCAACCGCCCTCAGACAACCGACTTGTGTGTGCTCCCTATTCAGTATCTCTTACTTAAGGTCAACCCATCTTGTACAATGTGACCAGACGTGATCCGCTCTCGGATCTTCAAAGAAAAACAACCTTTGATTTGATAGAGTCCATCTCTAACTTGTTTACACAAATTCCAGACTGGCACTCCTCTTGGAACATGCAAATAAGCCACTGTCACATTCCTATTTAAGGCAGGCTATCGACACTCATCTTCTGGTTATCAACCACACACTCATCCTATCCTCGCGTTCAAGACAATAGAGTGTTTGTTAAAACATGTCATCTATGGGCATTTCTTCTCAACTAACCGTTTCGTCTCTACTCAGCATGGCTTCCTTCCCGACCTGTCATACACAACCAGTATGCTAATGTTAGGGCGTCCATTTTCTTTCCGTCCAAAAACCGCCTCCGTCCTTGAGAGAAAAAAACGACTTTGTCCTAATTAGCGGACCTTTTCAGAACGGCCGAGACGTGACCTTGGCTAGTTTTTACTCGCTCGACTTTTTATTCCGCTATGCCCATTAGTGACCTTAACTACTTTTTTTCGGCAGCTGTCCTTCTTTTCGACCATTGCACATCATATAAGTACTTTGTATTTGTTGCACACGTTTGGCACGGGACAAAGCCGTCTTTTTTTTGTACGCGTCTTTTGGCTTGCCTTGGGAGCGAATACGGGGACAGTCGCATTACTTTTCCGGACCGAGATTTTCGTGTTAATTGTTACCGGGAGAAGAATCCGAATTCTGCCAAGCGCGCTCCGATATCAAGATCGACCCAGCGTATCGTTTAGGAGGATTTACAACATTAGTCTTCATGAGTAGCCTGATAGAGGCTACATTTCAGATGCTATTTTCTTTTATTTTGCCAAAACCTTCCACTGTGTCCCACATGGCCCTTTTGCAGGTGAGCTGGAAGCTGGCATTCTAGGAGAGATTCCGTGCTGGATCACTTCCTTTCTTGATAACAGAACTTTTATGGTTAAAACAGGATCAGATGTTTCAGAGTCTCCTCCGATCTCTGAAGGAATTCCTGAAGGACCCGTGTTTATGGTGAGTAGTCGGGGATTTGGTTAATTTCAAGTTGAACATCACCCACAATTGATCGCAGCTGTCACATTCCCATAGACTTTCCAGTCGGTCTCTTTCGAACAACGGAAGCACTAGACTAGAATTTCGCTCTCATTAGAGCTCGTCAGTAGTGCATATCCTTGCCACCGCCGGGACTGAAACTCCGATCACGCTTTCATGAGGCAACCGCGTTTACCATTACGCTATTGACCTCCCGTTATGCACGACCAAGTTATCATATGTGAACGCTCAACCACTTTCGCTTCTGATTAATCATCAGGTTGCCCGATCTTCTCGATAGGAAACAGTTACTGTCTGTTAACTCCAGTCGATATACATATGTATATGGTAGTTTACAGTCGAGAGGTCAGGCAGTGGTTGTATTCGAAGGTGTATCACGCAACTCGTAGAAGTAGTTTAAACACAGTTGTTCTCCTTGTTTGGTTGATTATCCATTGATCTTGGATCTCCATGCCTGACATTGGCGCAACGGTCTGAATGGTGAGCGGAACTACCGTGTACGAAGTATCAATCCAAATTCGATCCGTGGGCGTTTACCAGTTTCAATCGTGTCCCACACAACTCCCCTCTTTGTTGAACACCGTCTCTGATGCCTCACCTATGTCTCCCTCGTTGGAGACCTCGACCTTCAGTCCGATGATGATTTATAAACTATGGTCTGTGTATCTGGCTTTAGTTGGTTGAATTGAATCACTATAGTCTGTCTGTCAGCTCCCGTTAGTTTCCTTATTTAACAATTTGTCTCTGAGAATATTCGTCCGACAGTGTGTGGTCCTCTCTATTGTGTATCTCTACTAGAACTCCCAGGTTCGGAACCCTGTTGTGTAGCCGCACACCTTCACCAACTTTCACAGAGACTCCAGCTACTTTTTTCATCATGATAGTCTTTCTGGCACTCCTGAGATGTTTCTGAATTTGTTTGTGTCATTTGATAGGTCTGTCTGAGTGTATTTAACAGGCTGCTTATGTACTGCATAACTGAAGGCTGCACTTGTTGAGTAACTGGCAACCGAACATCTAAGGGCAATCCCACTTCTCGATCAGCCCACACAAAAATAATATTGAAACAATAAGTCGACGCATGCGTTGCGCTTTGATAAGCTTACAAGTACTGTTATGGTCAAATCCCACTCAATATTCTGATCCTCAAATGCCCTAAAGACACTCTACTTGCCTGTTTGCTTTCAGGTGGTAGGCTGTAGTTCACGTCTTTTCTATTCCTAGTAGCCTACAAGTTTCACGAACAAAAGAGCTTCCGAACCAGCGGCTTCCGCCTGACTGGAGTTAAGCAGGAGCTCTCCAAAGACACCCGGTGATCGACGATGGCCGTAATTCCCGTCGTTGTATCCACTTGTGCAAACTGGACGATTCCGCACCATTTTGTGAAGCAGTCTACCAGAACCAAAATGTATCGACTGTTTCGAAGTGTCTCAGGAAACGGTCATAGTGTGGACACCACCTACTCGTTAAGATCTCCAGCAGCCATAGTCTTCGAGAGTGGTGGACGTCCCACATGAGAGTTATTGAAAGTACCGCTTTTTTTCTCATGATTACCAGAACGACATGACATATCTGCGTTGATGCGGCCAATAAAATCGTCGTCATGCGGCCGTCTCGAGTTTGATTTTTTTCGCATGGCCAAGCTCGCGATGTAAATTTGTTGACTTCGTGTACCATGGTTTGGAGAATTATAATCTTTCTTTTGCAAGTAGATCTATACGGAATAAACAACCCTTCTCCCATCTTGAGCTGTTCCCGCAACGCCCAAAGACGACAGGACTCGTACTTTTTCCTTTCCTTTTTTTCACTCGTTGGTTTGTTTCCACTATTCCGGCGTCTCATAAATTAGTGCAGTCTCAGGATCTGATCTGCTAGGTGGTGTTCAATTTGAAGCAGTCTTAGTCCTCGAACTGTTAAATATTCAAACCATGCTCAGTTGGTTCAATGAGGGGATTCACTCCAACCTAACTGAGGAGTCCTGATCATAAGGTTATCGACTGGAATGAACAGACCGAATCTGTCTATTCTTTAAAATGACCGGGCAGGTTGAACTTTATTCACACAAAGTTGTGGTTGAGCGTTTTGGGTGTGATCATTCGGTCATGCCTCTTGTGATGTTACTGGCCTTGTGGTTAACACGCTGGCATAACAAGCACGAAGGTCGGGTTGCAAACTGCGATCCGGGCGAGAACGTATACTACTGAAGGGCTCGAATTGGAGCGAAACATGAGTGTGATGTTTCCTTTCGAAGTAGACCAACCGAATGGCTCATCTGAATGCGAAGGCTGCGATCTAGTATAGGTGGTGTTCAATTTGAAACAATCTAAATCCCCGAACTTCTGACCTGCTGCCAGCGTACATATTCTTCACCCCGTAGGTTGATCGGTGCCAATTGTGTATTACAGGATGGTCAGTCGCCATGATTGCCCGAGGAACCTATCGGTAGTGAGCCAGCATTGGAGTGTCGTTTGCCAATCCGATGTTGTATTGTTTTGAGATCTGCTGTCCCTTGGGATTCTTGAATTTCTGTAACCGGCGAAAGGATTAATGGTCCGAGTGTACCGTAAACCTTTTACCCGGAATATGGTGCCAGAAATGTCGCACAAAAAAGATGGCACCACGAACATTTCTTGTTCAGCAATTCCTCTCACGCCTACACAAACACCGACTACCGTAGGCGATCACCCGTCCTCTACCTTTTTATCCTCGTTGCGAAGGAACTGCTTCAATTGTGTTGTCACTTGCGTCGGGGTATAAGAAAAATTTCCTGGCATTCGGTGATGGGTCCAGATAGGCTAGTATCGTAATCATGCACACAACTTCACCAGTGATTTGAAGGCTCAGCCGCACTTCTTTGTGCACGTGAATTTACGATCACTTTGTAATTATTTCGTTAGAGGAGTAGAGACGCGGGCAAAAGAGACGATGAGACGGTTTCTAAGATGCGAGTCCGAGGACGCTTCCCAGCTCGTTTGCGTCCTCTTTGAGCAGATGGTAGTACTTCAAGGATTTTAGTTTCAACCCAGCTTCGGCCAGACTGTCCAATACAGGCTCCAAATTGCGCATCTGTTCAGGTTTGGGTCTTCCGTGAACGAAGACGGCATCCAAATACACTAGGTACGTTCTGGGGATCAGTTCATACAGTGCCTCTTATTATGCGATGAGATGTCGCAGTTGCATCTGACAGTCCAACGAAGCATATTGTGAAACTAATACAATCAAGAAGATATTGTGAAGGCCGTTTTCGCCCGGCCACTCAATTTAACTGCCACCTAATAATAGCCTAATGCAAAATTCAACGCGTTAAAAGACGTGGCTCCGCCAAGTGCATCAAATAGATAATCGATTCGTGGCAATGGGAAGGCGTCTTTTTTGTCACTTGTTTGAGCTTCCTACGGTCAATTAACAATAGCAGGTTGCCGCCTTTTTCACTAGAACCATCGGGCAGCCCATGGATTACGTTGTTCTGTAGCATGTCATCGACCTCTTTCGTACCTCGCGTGGGGATGTACAGATATCCTGCAGAGGCATCTCGATTAGTGGCGCACCCTATTTGTTGATCCCATGTTTCAAAGGATTTATGCGACCTAGTTTTTCTCCCTCCCAAGTGAATGTATGTGACCAACCTCTAATTATTCAGCTGTCTGTGAGTTGTCCACCCGCTGGGGTCACTTTGGCGATCCACGTTGGGTGGAGCCGTATGAACGTAAGGGGAGAAATCAGTCTCTGATAAGTTCTTGAACATGGGTATCAACTGATCCGTGTCGGGCAAACTTCTCAGTTGAAGGTTGTGCAAGTCGAGTTCGCGTTTGAAGTGGCCCAGCAAATCCTTCCCAACTATAACACGAAAGGGAAGGTTCGAACTCACCTCAGAGCTGCGCTCCATGCGATGCTTGCCTATTAAGACCGCTGCTCTCTGTCAGCATTTGGTCACCACTGGCTGTAAGAATGCATTAGCAACGCGATTTCCGCCTGTGGCCCGAATATTCACGCACCAGGGCCCACTGATAACGTTAAATGACTTCGCGGTGTCAACCACACCTACAAGTATCGCCTCACAAATTATCTGCACCGTAAGCCCTGTTAGTGACTGTGAACAGCTTGCAAAGGAAGAAACATAAACAAGATCACAGGACTCATATGGTTTGCTTTGATTTCCAGCGGCTCAGTCGTTGATTTCGTAGATCTAACGGTTTCTTGATAAACTGCAGCCGCGGAATCTTCTTAAGTAGTTGACTCAGAGCCAATCTGTGGCTACCGTATTACGGGCGACTAGGTCCTGGATGTGGATTCGAATTTCCTCTGGATTGCGAAGGGCCACCTTTATTGTTGGGTATTTGTGTCGCGAAGCAGTGTTGTGCTGATAGGCTATTGGTTTCTTCGACTTACTATAATCAGCTGTGCAACTCTTGTAGCCAAGTTATTCTATTCCCCCCATGTCATTGAGGTATCCCAGGATCTTTGCATGCGGTTTCCCCTACATCAGCAAAACCGCAACAGTCTCCTGATACGGCGTCCGGCTCTGTTAGAGCTGGGCTATCTTGGTACTATACTCGGTTATTGGATAGACAGGCTGACAAACGGCGCTGAAGCAGAACTATCTTCAAATCCTTAGATTTCAAGCGTGGTGAGTGGACTATGAACACGGATAGTCGAAGTCTATAGCTGTCCACTTCAGCCAGGGATAAGTAGCCTCACCGGATTAGATTCCTCAAACCACCCGCGTTAACTTCAACTATTTTCCCAAATCACATCCAGAGTCTAAAGGGGATTCTGGGTAAACAGTTCGAGATTTTCATGCACACTTACTCTTAAAGATCTCCTTCTCCAATATGCAGTAGTTTGTTGTTTGATGTTCATGATGTTTTGATGTTCGTCTTCAATCGGACAACTGTGTTGAACTGCAATATTTCTTACGAAA
>JTDE01006623.1:26443-38813 GCA_014338405.1 Paragonimus skrjabini miyazakii
GACGTGCACGACGCCTAAAATTGGTGCTAGTTAATAATAGCTTATACTCAGCGCACAGCTGCAACAATCGCCCACCATTATCTGACCGATGTGACGCTATTCCAAACCTGCCACCTAAACGAGATTCGGCCGACCTGAGCAATCTTATCTCCGGCCAGGACCACTATATCAGAGCCACGTGTCGACCGAAGGGGAGAGGCTAGGTCCGAGTAAAACGCGTCTTTGACGCCGACGTCACTAAAGTCAATAGGAGCGTAAGCAGACACAATGAATAGATTCTTGAAAGTCTTGCGTCTAGAGCTGGCCTCAACGGAACCTGCGAAGCGGACAGCACAGTCTACTGTTAACAGGAATACAATCTATCAATGCGGCTGCGGCCGTCAAGCTAAGGACTATACCTACTCCAGCCTGACCTGTAACATAGGCTGTGGAGTCACCCGAAGTGTATAACCAGTATCGGGT
The DNA here is from genome assembly GCA_014338405.1 of Paragonimus skrjabini miyazakii. Classification (NCBI taxonomy): domain Eukaryota; kingdom Metazoa; phylum Platyhelminthes; class Trematoda; order Plagiorchiida; family Troglotrematidae; genus Paragonimus; species Paragonimus skrjabini miyazakii. The sequence goes on from JTDE01006623.1 coordinate 26,906, forward strand.
AGACAATCCGGGTGCTGTTAGTTCCATACGCTGACTACTGTCCTGGATTCTAGTTTCCGAGATACAGCAGACATCGACATGCAATGAGTCTAACGTTCGTGCAAGAGCGGCCCGTTGAACTATCTGTTTTAGAGTGCGAACGTTGAAGGCACCTATATTAATTCGCATTCTAGATCTAAGCAAGGGGCGATAGAGGCATGGAGCTGAATGGCAAGAGACGGAACTTACCGGCTCAGTGTTACCACGGTTAGCTACATCTGTCGTAGGACCTGTGGAGTAACTATCAGAAATGGGGGTCGGGAGAGGCTCGAGAACAAAATTTGATAGGACAGTGGGGGAGGGGTTAACAGTAGCATGTTTTTGCCTATCCACCCTGCGATATGCAGCCAATAGGGCGATCCGGTTTATACTGCGAGACGGCCGATGCAGTATGGAATTGCTTGTGTTGTGACTGTTCATGGTTGTGTGTGGGCTGAGGTACTGCCAGGGCGCCCAGACTCAGACAGGAGAACGATTAGGGTTCTCAACCAAAGCCTTTGCCTCAAAAGCCTATACCGCAAGGCAGCGGGTGGGTGGCAGCGTACCAGAACTGGTACGTTTTCCGAAAGAAGATGCCAACCTTCTTCCAACCCCCAACCTGGAGGACCAGTAGACTGGTTTGTCAGACCTCTACCTATTGGCCTGCCTGGTATGAGCGACTCTATCGGTGTGGTGGCCACACCGTCCAGTTTAGCCTAATAGGTCATTGAGATGCGCTGTCACACCGCGTCAAGGTCCAGTCTCGTTGTGACAGTACGCTACAAAACATCGCTGACATCCGCCACCTGTTAATATGCGCGCGTCGATCACTGCCTTGCAAATCATGGATACTCCTCGTTGTGACGAACGATTTCATCAGCATACGAACTGACTTAAAGGTAACCGGTCGCTTACCCACATGCCTTGCATTAGACGTGCTCGTGATCTACTCTGTCGACGTCGATAATGCAACAAGTCTTCATCACGACACTTGTAGGTACATGGAACGGTCAAATAAGGCATGTTGATAGGAAGTAGAACGACATAGTTCAGTAACTGGACCACAAAACCGAGACATGCCAAGCGACGCTATCGTTTTGGCAACATGGCCACAAAACGTTACGTCAGAGTCTAAAAATGGCGCGGTAGACTTGAAAACATCACTACGTCTCTTAGATTCCATAGGAAAATTGTTAGTTTTCGTTCAGTCTTCTAGTGCTTTATAAGTGTGTATCGTTTGTGAATTCAGCTTTTTATTATCCATCGTTTGGTGAAAACGTTGTCGTGATAGCACAATCCGTTAGGGATATATCATATTTTTACTCTGTTTATTTGCACTCATCGATGCGTGCTGGTTCCCAATTCAGTATTGACTTTCAAACGCTGAAACGTTTGCAGAGACGTTTGTAAACAGCCAGATGTTATCGATCGTGGGCCTTGGTGTCCAAAACACTGGGACGATGGAGTCGAGTGGATTGGCCTGAGATACGCGCACACACCCGTGTTAGCTAGTTACGGTGGTGTATTAAATCCATTCGCTAACCCGACCCGGTTAGGGGGCGTGATTTCATGGTAATCCCTATGCTTTGGACCCCGGATGTGGTATTCGGGTGAACACTTGTGGGATGACGGGTACATCAAGCATTATTGTCGGATTGTCCCTTCAGTTATTATGTTCGGTTATGCAACAAGTGTGAGCAACTCGCTTTTACAGTTATGTAAATTCTCAGCGTTCATATCAGTTCGGCGCTTACTGTCGCGCAATTTGGCAAACCATAGTTAGTCTGTTTGCTGTCGTCCTGCTCTGATTGTAACTTGGATCTAGGCTGCAATCTTGTCTTCATCGCGAGTTACACACTTTCGTAACTGTTGAAAAGTACACCTGTGCCATGTCTGGCTCGATGGAATTGCGCCGTCAATTCCGCTCCCACTAATTCGATCATCTGACTGCTAGTTTGTGAATTCCAGTCGTAATATGAGACTGCACGCACACAGATTAATGAAGATGCATTGGGATTACGACCTTTCGAGTTCTAATCTAAGCAGTGTTACTAGTCGTATTTTATTGCTCTATTCATTCGCATTTTTCAGTTACTCTCGTCTTGTGAATATCAGAAATGCAGGAGCATTGCGGTGTATTTGAGCTTGCCGAATGAGCCGGATACGTTACCGGTCGTACGTGATTCGTTGTCGACCGGACGCAAGGTCTTCGTCCCACAAGTTCTCTCGGACGACCTGCGGTTCGTGAACAATCTCCAGGGCAATAATTCTGGTATGACCATGCAACGTTTGCATAGTTTGGAACAGTTGAGTCAATGGCCATTGAACAAATGGAACATCCGTTCGCCACCCCTTCCTACTAAATGGGACCAGATTGTGGATCAAGCTGTTGAAGACGGTATAAAAACTAAGTTCCGTTGATCTTTTCGAGACAAGAGTGTTGAAATCCACACCTGTGTTTTGGTATATCATAACGATGACCTATCGAGAGGTTACAGTCATATTCAGGACAAGCTAATTGTACCGCTGAGGATATTCTGTCGTCGAATATTCAACGCGGCATCACTGAGCTTCAAAAATTCGGAAGTTAGTTCGCGTTAGCATGGGATGCACGCTAGTGATGAGAATTTGAGAGGGTCGTTGAATATGATATAATTTTATGGTAGTACAATGATGTTGACAGTTTTAATCTCGTTCCCCTCCATTTTTGTGGACAGCGTGACTATCTCCAAACAACAGGTGGCTTGTAAGTACCGGCGTGTGAAGTCACGAACATACGTACGATGTTGACGATTTGCTACCATGCTGCACTTCGATGGACGAAGTATTTTACTTTAAAATCAATGTTTGTTTATTAGTGAATGGTCACCCAACTCACATTTTAGTGCATGTCTATTACAACCTTTACAAAACGTTTCATCGTCATTTTCCTTATGACAGGTGGTGTAGATCTAGTCATCGTTCCTGGCTTGGCCTTCACGCGGAACGGCAAACGCCTAGGTCGTGGGGGCGGGTACTACGATCGATACCTGAATTGGTGTCGTGCCCGATCATCCACTTCAGAACTAAACTGGCCCATGTTAGTTGCCTTGGCATTTGAAGAACAGTTGATGGAAGAACTGCCCACACAGCCACATGACGTCCAAGTGAATCGAGTCTTGTTTGCTTAACAACTTACTGTCCTCATTGATATTGCATCTAGTCACTGGTTTCAAGCTTACATTTGTGATCATGGTAAATATCCTCGCGTGCTTTCAAAATAATATCACTTAATTTGTCATTTACTTGACTTGTTGATGGGCTGTTGTCAAAAAACGGAGTGCCGCTGAATTACACCACAAACTGGACTGCACATTATAATCGAAAGGAACACGTACGATTCTGAACGATTGATAGATCACTGAACTATTGGCTTATTCCTACCTTTAACAAATCCACAGCAAAATCTCACAGAAAGAGGCATCTCATGAATGGGCAAAAACAACCAAATTAATGCACCTTCCAGAGGGTTGAGAGAATGTTTGCTTGGAGTAAAAGAATTGAGGCTGACAGATGAATGAATCCGTTTTTGCTAACGAAGGTAAAGCTTATAAGCATTAACTACGGCTGCCTTGTCTTGAAACGGACGGAGCAGTGCATTTTCTACAACGGAGAACGTCACCGAGTACACCTCGAATAGTTTCGTGCTAAATCAATAGGAAGTCACATTCGTTGTCCGCGTTGTTACACCTTCAGTTCCTGCGATACGATCACTTGGAGGGATCAAAGCCGCCGTCCCCCAGCGTGTAGTAAATGCGCGGACTGTGTGAGAAACATAACAGTCAATCGACACGAAAACCGAGATGATATAAACGCGGTCTCTGTTGATTGTACCACGCAGTCTGTCGAATGGCGTATTGTTCAATGTAGCCGCTGAATGCTGGAAGAAACTGCAAGGCAGTGACGTGACCATAAGCTATGAAGGCTTTGTGTGTTATGTAAACGACGAACGAACGATCAACTAGGATTAAGTAGAGGGGACATGTTGCCTAAAGGTTTTATCCATCCAACAACGGTGGTACAGGAGCCGAAAAGCAAAAAACGAAGGCGTTAAAAGGTAGTCTATTACACTCTCCCCAAATTCTTTGATTTGTTTGGGAAAATGTTCACAGAGAATGTGTTGGAAATAGACGGGGACGAGTGTTTATGATATCTAGAACAGATGCATACAAAACGCCTTAAGAATAAACAATAAAGTAACATCAGGCTCTACCATTTCTCAGGTTGTGTGGAACAGTTCGTTACTGTTATTCCAACAGTGGTGCTACGTCTGACATGTCAGCACTTTCGGTGAAGAAAAGATTCCGCAGTTGTAATCTCTTGGACAACGTCGATCTGTAATTCGGGTATCATATCAAGTCTCAGTTGATTCGAGCTTTAGCAAAGGAATCGGAACAGGTGTAGTAGTGGTAGACGTCATTAAGGGATGAACGAGCAAATTGCCCCTCCGGAGCTAGATGACGAGTGACTATTGTCTCTTCCTTCTCAATCAAGGGTCGGGCGTGATCATATTGTGGATTGCATTCGAACTTGTCGGCTAAGGAGTCCTGCTTGAGCATCTTAAATGACGTCACATTAATAGCGGTCTGGAACGAGTGAACCGGCTCGGTAAAGAAACGCCTGATGTTGGTTCCCGGCTACAAGGAAGTAGTCCGTGTGGGGTTGCGGTCGTTGCTGTGCACAAGAGGCCGCATGGAAGTAAAGCGTCCAGCAATACTAATTCCCAATTACTGTAATACGCACCTCTGGTCCCGTCGTCTGCAAAACTTCAGCCTCTTCGCTTGGGGATTGTAAGCCGTGGTTCAACTGATGACGATACCCTTACTACTTTCAGTTCCTCAAACATGAAGGCAGAGCCCCGATCTGAGTGCACGTAAGAGAGCATGCCAGATACAGAGAACACCTGGAAGAGGCAATTGATGATGATGGAGACCATCATGTCTGGATAGGGCAGCGCAAACGGAAGTCTTGAGTACTCATCAATGATCGTTAGTAAGTACTTGATACCAGTAACGGATGGAGGAGGGCCCTTAAAACCGACATTCAATTTTTCGGAAGGAACGGTCGCTTTAAGTAGAGTATCGTATGGCAGGATGTAGAGTATTGGCTTTAACTCAGTGCATATCGAATAACGCGAAATGACGAATCCCACGTCCTTAACTGAATAAGGTTTATTGGGTTCAAGAGTTTCTACGGCGGCCAGAAAGTGAGCGAATGTACGGTACCAATGAGTCCACTGTTTCGAAAATGTGCAGCTTGGATCGGCGTCGAAACGTCCCGGTTGTAGAAATCGTTCCATTTCAGTGTTAGATGAATAAGTTAAACGACAAAAGAGCTATCAACCGGGATTGAGTAGAGAAGATTTAATGTCCAAAAATTAGGCATTATTCCTCTAACAACTGTGGTGTGGGGGCTGAAAAGAGAAAACGTAATAAAAGTGTCAGTTAATGTTGTATTAATAGATAATCTATTACACCTAGTCAGGAAGTCCGCCACCGTTCACGCCGTCAGTTGGAAACGCTTTCCAACGTGTGTCGCAATTGGTGGCAGGTCTTTATCCCCAATGTTGGCTCCTTCCTGAAGCACCACCGTCCTTTCTTCCCCTCTTCTGTATACATTTGTATTTATTTGCTACTCTGTTATTTAGTGGACTAACAGCAGTCTGTGCCATAATGTCCACCGGCACTGTTCAACATTAAAAACGGCGAGGACTGTTCACACAACATTAGATCGACTAAATAGATTTACTTCGTAGCTCAGCTGGTAGAGCCCTTGCCGCGTTGAGGCATGGTGTGTCTGTCGCTGGTTCGAATCCAGCCGAAGCCCTGACTTTTCACAGTTGGGTCTCATCTAAATAGATTTACGCTGTTAACAAGGAATTCATTAGATTATGGAGCAAAGTGCCACATTCTCGGCGCAGCGGTCAAAACTGCGTTGGTATATTAGTTCTCTGTTAGCGGTAGCTTGGTAACTAGGTGCCAGCTTGCTTGCACCTCCATAGACTTCTGTGGCGATAGATTTAAGGACGTCTATTACGAAGGGCCCACTGTTTAATTATAATCGATGAATGGCTTTGATAATGTTGTACAAACACTGGTCGACCGGTCAAATAACATCACATTTTCAAATAGTTTCTTAATTGCGCCACGGCCTTCAAACTACTTTGCCGCTATTGTTTAAAGGTTGTGAAACATTAGTAGAAACTCTGAATTACATTTGATCCACATTCATAATTACTTGTTTGACTTGTTCCGAGCGGGGTACTGACGCCCATCACACTGTTGACTAACAGCAGCATGGGAAGCAGAGGACAGCGAAATGACGTCCGTTGATCCACATAGGTCAGAGTTCTGCCAGTTAAATTATAGGACTACCCAACGTAGCGTCAGCCAACAGTCGAACCGATACACAATTTTAGAATCGTTTAAACACAATAGCGTACGGACTAACTATGCGAACGTGCGGTTGACGATTTACTCTGATAAGACAGCTTCCATAGCGGTTTCGAGAGAATTACTGGACACCACACCGAAACTGGTTCTTGACCAAATTATCCTATTTCCAAAATCTCGTTTTAATTCATCATAAACGAAATGGTAAGTAATTGATCATACCAGAAAACCCACATGACATTCTTCCCTATGTAAAAGTTGTCTGTCTGGAGTAAGCTGACGAGAAAGTAGATTTGATAAACGGCAACCAATCATGTATTCGTCCAACCGCGTGAATAGGATGGCATCACCAAGTAAACAGCGAGAAAGTTTAGATGCGGCATCTCGGTAATACGGATCAAACAAGTTCATTCACGTTAGCCCTGAAGATGCATTAGAGAGAGGACGTACCAGCAGTGTCAACTCACGACTGACTATGCCGAACACCCAGCTCATCGGCGCACCATCGACCGGTAGATTACGTTGTCAACGAAAATGGAAACTCTCTTTTCCATAATAGAATGTGGGTCGTGTTCTTCTTGTACACTGGAAACCCGAAAACTACCTTGCTTTCAAGTGGATACGCTGTTGAAGTCCTTCAGGTTGTCAGGTTAACTAGCGTGGACCTTGTCATTGTCTTTGACAGTCCAAATATTCTAGTATCTGATAAGTGACGGTTGGTTTTCAGCTCCAACTTGCCGATGAACACGATCTTTCGAACATAAAATTCCCACACATTACCAACATAGAAAACGAGGCACTGGTATGAGCAGCACACCGTCACTCAGGTCCATACAATAAACTCCAGCCAAATGTACCGCTATAAGCCGTATTTCTCTGGGTAACGACATTTCAGGCAGACAGCAAAAAAGTCCATCGTTTACAACCTATCAGAAAAGAAACTACAACAGCTAAAGAAAGTAGCTTTTATTCGTTCACTCATTTTCAGCTGAAACTAAAACGGCTCGGGTTGTCGTTGGTCTTAACAATCATCTACAACGTTGCACAATAATAGGCAAATGCGAATGTATAGCGGAGAAAATAGAAACAAACGGAAACAACCGAAATTAACGAAGCAGGGGGTCAGTAAGTTTTCGGACACAGACTAGCCACTGACTGCGACACAACGGCATATCCGTGTTCCCAAACAGCGAATGGCTGCGAACTCCCCGGCTAGTCAGACGACACCTACTGATCTTGCCCGAGACAGTCACAGCTTTCAAAGCTCCTGACCAAGTCATCACTTGGCCGCCCTAGGGTTTCTTATATCAGTACTCATACTGAACAATATGTGGTGCGATAGATGGCCCCGTCGGCATCCGGAGTACACGATCCAACCAACGAAGACTGCATTTTCACTATCTCCGTTGTCGGTGGAAAGCCCGCATATTTCCCAAACGCGCGCTGGCTAACCGTTGTTGCTTACAGAATCACCCCATTGGATACATGCTAACTGGCAGAGTCAGCGGTGATTAAGTACAGTTTACGTGCACCTTCCGCAAAACTAAGCGCGCACACGCATTGTAGACTCCGTCCTTAATCGAAAAACGGACGTCTTTACGCCGCCATGAATCGTGTAAGTTGGCGAATGCACCACATGCCTTCGCTATCCTCGTGGACACCTCGTCAACAATAGTACAAGCTGACAAAAGGACAAGATGGTCACGGCAAAATTTTAACACATGGTCATGGGTTTGGTCCACTGGCGTACGTAATGATGGCGAAGCTCAACAAGATGGAAATAGCTGTCCATTACTTCGCTGGTGGCCAGTGGGACAAATTGTTTGCAATGAAATTTTGACCTACACACACCAAAACGGTGTTAAGCTACTTCCACTGTTTTAATCTCGAAGTGGAACCAATGTTACACTGATGCTTCGTTTTGTTTGATGTGGTTTTGTTGAAGGTGTCCTCATACCCGCCTACCTGGTGTCTTACTCAGCTTCGTTGTTGTCTAGCTTTTTGTTTGATGGGTGAACTACTATATTAAGCATGTCTTCAAAAGCCCCTACTTTCTAGTTCTTTACTGGCAATCCGAAGGGGTGCAGGGCTGAGAATTCAAAATGTGAACGGTAAACCGCGGGAACACAAATAGCGAAAGATATGACAGTTAACCTTGCGAAACAGTAGGAGCAGTTTTACTCGACTGGTTAGTCATGTGGTTTGAACGCAGTTATCTGAGTTTACATATAGGAGGATCGTGGATTATTCTCAATTTCCTCTCAAATTAGGGCTTTTTCACAAGAGTATAAGGTAGATTGGCATGAGCAGGAATTCTTGATGTAGTACAGTTAAAGGTAACATTTTTCACAACTTAGAAACAGTATATTCATTCATTACAGTAGTAAACCTGGTGGGGCTATCATACACTTCAACGGTTACATAAGTCATCCCATGACTTCTAAAATGGACAAAATAGGACTAAATAAAAGAAATAGAAATGCTGAGAATATAAGCACGCCGTTGGTTGAGACACATTTCCATTTTGGATAACGCTTTCAACTAGCGATTTGAATGAGCACAAGGTCCATCACTACAATGGGACTAAACGTTGTCGCAATGTGGCGGCTTGCGCACCTCGATAACCTAATGGGATGTACACGCTGCTTACGTGATCACCCTATTTACTGTGGGCTAACTGTCGGGAACAATGGTGGTTGTTTCGAAGTATAGAGCGAAACATATCATAAATAGGCATAATGTAAACCCTTCCTCAGCAACAAAAAGGTGTTATATGTTGGTAAAGGGAAAGCATTCATTTGCAAACCACGTTTAAAACTTATCGAGATGATGCTACTTAAGTAGGTGCAACAGCCCACAATTCCTAGCGGACTACCTGCAATACAAAACATGGGAGTCGGGAGGCCACAGTCCCGAAGCTGTTTTCGAACATACGAGCCCAGTCATTTGATCTGTTCGGCATGGTTCGTATGCTTTCGACAAAGGGTTAAACAGGAAAATATCATGCGTGTAATCTACCTCGGTCAACTCAGCGACAAGAAGATATTGAACAGTAGGCTTATTGGATTCCTTAAGCACACCTTCCAGAATGTCGTCCACGACAAAGCTGAACGGGGAGAGGAAGGTCCGACACCAGTAGAAGTGATGAACATCCGAAACAATTGTCCGTAAACCGCCGATCTGACATAAGAAATACGTGTCTCAACTGCAGCGTGCCGCACTTTTGTACTGTCTTCCAAAATGATCGTGAGACCTTAAGATGGTGTTATTTTTGACAGGCGTAAATCATCATCTCATTTTAAGGCCTCCAGTTTTTAACACACGTTTGTTAGTCACTTCCCTTAAAGAACTAAGTCACAATACACAACGTGCCACGCAAACCTTGACGTGTCTCTCTCCTTACATGTTTCTCAATGAAAGTCAACAGTGTACAAAGATATCGAGCTGCCTTTGTTTGTGATTATCTTACATATCTCGATAAAGAAGTTCACAATGAGTATCATACTGTTGGTCAACTCCAATACTTCTTAAATACGCGGTGATAGTCGACTGCGACCATCTTACTTGATCAGAAATAAACGTGTTGTCTGGAAACTGAAGAAACTAACCCGTTCCTTATCATAACTAAACAGCTTTTTTAGATGCAACACAAGAACAAATAACGTCGGGTTCCTAAAGACGCCACGAAACATCGACAAACAAAACGGTATCAAAACCTCAAATGGACCAACTGCACTTAACGAAGTAACCAGCACCGAAGAGTAAGTTTCCAAGATTGCCAGTGTATTTGCAAATTACCTAGCGTACATCAAGAGTGCTGTGTTGTATTCTCCCAGGCGTTAATCAGACAGAAGAACTGAAACTGAATCAGAATAAAAGCAAACCAGCGACAGAATTACTTATGTGTATTGCTGCAAGAGAAAGCACAAAACATGCTAGCTCACACCGGAAATGCGACTTTGCCATACGTTCCAATTCGTTAGCTGCCAGAGTGCCCCCGCCAGGTTGAATCATCGTGCTGAAACGTGATAGCAGACGTGAGAGTTAACTGTGAAATAATTGACTAGCAGCGTTATGAAGAATGGCACGTAGTATGAAGATTCTGACGAACACTCGGAAAAGGACGTAAATTATTTTTCACAACAACTAACGTTGTACTACTATGACCATTGTGCACGGGTTGACAGTTGCACCCATAAATACTGTCTTTTCGTCTCACAGTTGGTCACTGTGGCAACGAAAAAGTAGGGGATGAAAATCGTAAGAAATTAGAAAAATCAACAATCCTTAGACAGGTTAGTGCCTGCGGGACGCTATCACGTCTGGAGGTTTCTAACCAGCAGTAACGATCGGCGTATGCTCTCCAATTTGATGGGTGGTTATTTAACCCAATGGGCCGGATGACCTACTTTTTCTTGGCATTCATCGATTTGTGCACCTATACACAAGCATGGACCTGACCAAAATGGACCGCCGTCCATCGCAAAAGTGACGGGGAATGATTCACAGGAAAACTAATACCAGGAGAAAGAAAGAAAACGAGGTAAACGGTTACATAGAATAAAATAATTTCATACAAAGGGACTTAGGGGATCACAAAGACTTCCAAGTTGGCATGCGATACCAGCTGGCCTTACTCAACAAAATAATCCGGGCCTTTACCGTTCGCAGATTCCTCCACAGGTTACTGCTCCCGGAGGATGATATATGGCATGTTAAGTGTACATCAAGGATAGGGAGAAACTAACCAAATTATGACGGGCAGCATTATTATGACCTTACCAGATGATCCGTAGTTTTTACAAGACTGTGTTGCCCTGAATCACTCTCCAATAGCACGTCACCGTACGTCCGTTTTACCACTTACAAGTATAAAGAGTAAATTACACTCAAATTACGAAGCAGTCGTACGAGATTCGTGAATCCATTATATTTAAATGGCACTCGAACGAGGGGAGTGCTGAGAATGCTTCCCAGAAGGAATTGGTGGACAAGTCGCCCAGTTCCAGTAAGGTGATAAAAACTAACGAACATTGGGAACAAATCGCAGCAGCTATGAGGGCTTGCTGCGAGGAAGCCCGACCTATACTGCTACCTTGGCGAGGTATTCGGGCTTGTGTACTGTTTTGATCCGGCGATGCCAAAAATGAGCAGTCAGACAAAAAGCAGTTACACTCATAGGATAGTATGTTGCACTACTGACTGCGTAGGAGTGCCTAGGTAGTGAGGCACGATCCTATGGGCATACAGTAGAACTATTTTTATATTTACGGCACTGCTGTTTTCCGTATCAGGAAGAAAGGGGGTTAGAAGAGGTGCCCTCAAACAAAGAGAACTCCGATCGCCCAACGGTAGGCCGTGACCGCCGGCGTATTATCCAATATGGTCATCATCATCATCATAGACAACAATACATCAGTGGTTCACACTGATGCTTAACTGCCACACAACCACGAAGA
>JTDE01006624.1:16198-36109 GCA_014338405.1 Paragonimus skrjabini miyazakii
CGGCCTGCGGCATTAATGTAGGAAGACGTGGTTCTCAACGGTCTACGATCGTTCGAGTAGGCCGGCCGGATGTAGGATATCACTCAGCCTTTAAATAACACGGAGATCGCACTGTTGCTCAGACTACACTTGTGAAATCTTTGCATCTCATGTGCATGTTCGAACGATACATATGGATTCTCGTTGCTGAAATCCGGGATGTTGTGGATGATCATACTATCGCAACAATTCTCCGTTAAAGTCTCCGGCTATGAGAGTTTTCTGGTCACTCACAGCAGGTTATACCTAGGCCAGACAGATTGACGTGTAACGATAAACGGTAGTAAATGACCAAACTAGTCGGTAGGGAAGTTACCGAAGATAATCTTCGGCGGCCTTCAATGTTGACTGGTGTTTGGTTCCCAGAGAACAAAAGTCGGTGTTTAGTCAAACCTTGAGTCGACAACCAGGGAATACTGCGTGCAGTAGTTAAAAAAATCCACTCCGCTTTCTAACTTTCAAACAGGTTTGGCCTGTAGTCCCGCAACAGATTAGGTTTGACTTAGGTGATATTTTGAGAGCCAGTCTGTTTCCGGAGAAATATGTCTGTAGCAGTTTCCAGTGCTAAGGTCTTGTGATCACAGGCTCGTGAGAGGCATTTTGGTATTTGCGGTGTTTGCGGTGTTTCTAATTTTTTTGACAAGCGAGAGCGGACGGTGGGTCAGGACTCGTAACTAGCGAATTAGTATCTGCGGTATTGTTGGCAGAAGTCGGTACAACTGAACCAGCTTCCGTTGGAAAGATGACGACAACCGACAGTGATGTGCAGCTTTTGAAAGCGGTTCCCTCCCAGTTTATAGTCTACTTCTCTGGCTGACATATCCTTAGGAGATGTCGAGGAGCGATGCATCTAGTGCCACTAGCATTGAAAGATCTTCAGTTAGGGACAAGCCGTGAACTCCCCGTTTTATCAGCTTCACACACTGAACATATGTTAATACTTCTTGGAGAGGGACATTGTCATCGCAGCCGTGTGTAGTACGGGTGATCTGTCACGCTTACATGCAACATTACACCATTTACGACAAAAACGACATCAAAGAGATTTGTTTTTAAAAGTGTCGTTCTTCTTACACTGTGCGCGGTAAGACTTGATGTTTAGTTTACTTTTGCGATGTATTCTTCTAGGCGGTAGTAGGGCACTTAATAAACTCTTGTAGTCACCCACGATATCAGGCATAAAAGCAAACTTACGGCAGATGGCTCTGACAAAAGCCCAAGCAATCATCCAAGCAGGTGAGTAATTGAGTTATACAGTTTAGTAATTTTCGGTAATTCAGAAACACTTTGTGTAATTAAAGCACAGGTAAGCGTGGTGGAAGATAAAAGTTAATACGTCAACTTGTGTGCTGATCCAACAAGCGGTCTCTACAAATATCTACGAGCGACGCTGCAATAGAAACAAAGGTTCTACCACCGAGTTTCCTGGTTTGGATGGTGAACTCTTTGCTCGAAGACTTACTAAAGTGTTCACAGCGCATGCATGCTTCTCTCACACACTTCGTTGTTTCCAGGCCTAATGCTCCTGGAAAATCAAAAATCGTTGACGCCGCTCAACGTCGACCATGTCCGAACAGAACGGAAAGGCAGGATGGCGAAACCCACTGGAACACAGCACTTGACATAACTGTGGCATAAAAGTGAACCACTGTGAGTTGTTTTAGAAACCGGAATTTCTCCCAATTGCGTTCAACATAATTACTTACTCACAATCACCCACCTGGTATATAAACCTAAGCGACTTCACATGCTGTTCTTACTTACGCATGTGTACATAAAATTGTGATCGATTTAGCATATTACCTCTTAGCGGCATGCAACATCTAATTCTGATCCATTAAGCTTTGAACGATGTAATAAACCAATAGCGCTTTCATTATTTTCCAAGAACGACATGAATGTTGACGTGTCAAAGAGTCTTTTGTCAGCATTCTACCAACTTCCAACTTATTTTAAAGTGACCAATCCGCTCTAAACCCCATAGTCTGTTTGACGCCATTTTTATACACACACTTCTAATAAGAGCAAACGGTAACAAGTCAGAGCGCATCATGGATAGCGACGAATCCGCTTACCGTTGACCAACATTTTATCAACTGCAAACTTTGCTAGCAGCTGCTGCTGCGGCAGGAAAATGGAATTCTGAGTTCAAATTGTGACTTTTGAGCATCTGAGCTATTCCGCCGTTTAAAACACAATAACGTTTTCGTACCATTGACTTTGTCGTATCAGACCATCTGGATATTCCATTCTTTCATGGTGAATCGATCGAACTGCGGATTATGGTCTAAATTTGTCTGCGTGAACTACCGTGCCCTGCAAGGCTTCTACTGCAACGCTTGAGTTGATGGAATATATCTGCGCATGCCTGGTGACAATTACAAATGTTGACTGCGAACCCTTTGGATGGTATTCAATCAGTTGATAACCTTTGTAGGTCTGCTTGGACAACTGCTGCGACAGGGGTTACCGCGCCACCACATTCTGCTGGTGTGGCTGAGTCCATTAAATTGGTTCATACCGTCGTGTTGAAGTGGCCAAGGTCAGGGCGGTCAGCTCGTTTTTTGACTTGGGAAGATAGAAAACATTTTGCCCCAGGTCGTGAATTTGAAGCGACGTTTCCGCATCGAAAGAACTGAGGCTTAATTGGATTTTTTCTGCAGTTCTAATTTACCTGAAACACCGCCAACCTCGAACCCCGCTGATTTATCTTCGTAACCTCTGATTTCCATTCAAAATGCCGTCGGAACAGGATATCTGTTTTCTAACTCCAAAAGACACTTGTTGTTTTCCATTTCCTACTAGTCTGCTGTACGCCCACAATAACCTGTCCACAAGTTCTGCGGACTCCACTGCCACTGCTTCATTCTCATCGTAGTAGTAAGCCACTGTAGTTTATCTTCCATTTTGTTGAGGCGCTTTTCCACGATGTTCTGTCTTTATTTAATTTCGGTACCCAGCAGCTAGCTTAAGCTTGTTGTTTTGTTTGCTTGCTAACAATAACCGTAGGAGTTTCAGTTTATCTGGTATATGGCCCCCCAAAACCGCAAGTCTCAGATAGCTACCAAAAGTGGAGCCAGTCTGTGCATTAAGTGTACGAAACCTGTGACTTTTGACCAACATGGACTATGTTGTCATGGTTGCCAACGCTGGACTCATAGGATAGGCGAATCATAATTTTCAGTTTCGCTTTATAAAACGTTAACTCACAACATTGTTGACTGTCTAGTCTTCTTCTGTAATGAATGCAGAACTGAATTTGCCACACCCCCTTCTAACGAACGTCCGACTGTGGATGCAACTCATGCTTCCAGCTGTCTCATTACAAATTATGACACTTATTCACGAATCGAACTTTCGACGAATACCGCCTATTGCCAGACAAATAGTCTGTTAAACCCAGCCACAGCGATTCCTAAACCTTCACTTTTGCGTGAGAGCCTAAGTGCTTTAAGCGGAACTGCTGATGCTCGTCAGCTCGCTAAAGAGGCCGGGGTGGTTACCGCTTTCAATTTGCGTAATCCCAGTAGCAACGATGAGGTTTCCGCTGTTAATCGGAGCATATAGACGGTAAGTAGCAACAAAAGAACCGGTGAAGCTAACCATTATGACATGAAAGGCTCGTTAGCTAGGGGACCAGAAGTTCAAGATAAAGTAGGTGAGAAAAACAAAGCAAATGATACTAAGAGCTACCTCAAAGACGCCGAAGTTCAGTTTGTCACCGGCATATACTCAAATCCCTCTCGTAACCCACATAGCGTAATTGTTCCCAAACTTGCAGAACGGATGGCGACATCAATGGTTGAAGGTGAACACCATGACAACTAATTATGGTCCGAAGTGTGTGCCGAAACAGGATTTGGGGACTGTTGCAAGTCAGCCAGACTGTAACGGCTTTCACAGTCTAAGTATGCAGCGCTAACGCAGTTTTGCCGCCTACTAAAAGTAACCTCCAAAAGCCATCAGCACAACGAGGTGGCATTCACAAAAGCAAATCTACTTCGAGGTTCTAGTATGGCCCACGTACGCCCAAAAACTAATCTTCCATACCTCGGAAGAATCTAGAGAAGGAAGCCATGGAATCCCTTTGACAACTCTGACCGAAGTCTAATCATCCATGGAGTGCCAGAGTCGTCTAATTTGATATCTTCGCCAGATGGTGACCTCTCCCAATGTTGATTCTTTGGAGATAAGCTTTTACTAAGGGATATTATCTGTACTAGCGTAACAAGAATGCTCTAACTTAGCCACCTTATCCATCTAGACTCACCAAAACTGCTGAGAGTTGAAGTTCTCACGGCCGACATGCTCAATGTGCTTCTGAGTGCATAGCACTGTCACCAGTCGAGTGTGTCTAGAGATATTCGGGTTCACAGAACGCTTCCCAAAAAACTGAGGCAACTTAGAAGATTGTCGCTTTCATTCCCAACCCTCGAACCAACCGTTCATATCTCAGCAGGTAGCGGCCTTTTTGAATAATTTCTCTCAAACACATGCTCTCGGCGATTCCTTGCCAGTCGGCCTCAGTGCATGTGCGATTGGACTTCCAGCAGAATCAACAGTAGTCACTTGTCTACAGGTCACGATACTAAACAATCGGATGATAACATCTGGGACATTTTTAATAAACCATAGTGACTGGAACTGCATGTATACTAACAGTCCAAGCTAGGCGAATAAACTTCCGGAGCTGAAGTTGCTGCATTTTGAAAATAAATTCAACATTATTACACTTACAGAGACGGGGCTACGGCCAGACATAAGGGACGTGGGAGTAAACTTGCCTGAAATGAGTGTACTAGGAATGGATTGAACCGATAAGCGGGGTGGCGGAGTAGCATTATACCTATCTAATAATGTAGACTGCGTAGAATTGGACGATCCAATACTTCGTCTAATACCAGAGTCCATTTGGGTATGCATCCGTCTTTGTTGTCACAAGCCCCTCACCTCAGCCTTCATATACCGCCCTCCCACAAGTGACACGGTGTATGACGGCCACCTAGCTGCTGCATTACACAGAGCCACCGAATCGACTTCAAGTAGTATTTTGATACTTGGTGATTTTAAACACACGGATATTGATTTCAAGGCTCTGAACGTGCACTCTTATCGGGACTCTTCTTCTGCTGCGTCGTTTCCACGAACCACTATTGAATTAGGGTTTGTTGAAAATATACTAAGTCCCACCAGATGGTGGCAGGGTATTTCATCGTCCAGTTTAGACCTAGTCCTGACTAACGAGCTTGGTTTAGTTGAGAACCTCAACACCGAAATGCCCATTGGTTGCGGTGATCACGCTCTAATTTTGTTCCGATTTATTTGTGTTTCTTCTAAGGTGGCAGCTGATCCTCCAACAGTACGCAACTACTTTAAAGGGGATTACGTAAGTATGAACGACTACTTTCTAACAGCTTTTCAGGACTTACCATCTTTATCCTCAGTGGAACTATTTTTGCACTACATTAAGGCCATAATTGATATAATGACTGACATTTTTTCGAATAAGAATCAACAAAGGTAATTAATTGTTCCATGGTGTTCGAAGATATACGAAAAATCTTATTTGTGTCAAGCGTTATACCTGGATGCAATTCAAGTTAAATCAGACTTTGAAAGCCTACAATCAATATGAGTGTATGAGAAACAAGTGTAAGGAGGCTGTCCGTAGAGACAGACTTGAATTGCAATCCCTTCCGGTAGCCCCAGTAGAACAAAATCCCAAGCAGATTTATGAATAATTGTCTGAAAAATCTTCAGTAAAATCGGGTATTCCCAGTCTGCTTACAGATTCTGGGCTGACTAACAGCAACCAGGAGGCAGCGGAAATGATTGCGGATACGCCTGAAAAGGGTGTTGCAGCATAATACCACCGAAGCCACTTTCTTGGTTAATTTTGGTACCCCAACGCCCAGCGTTCTGTCTGATCTCAATGACAAACTTTATCCCTACCACTGTTCTTGCGAGGCTCAAAAATTGAACTCTAACAAGTCTCAGGGTTTTGATAACATACCACCAAGAGTGCTAAAATATTGTGCAGGTAGCTCAGCTGCAATACCGTCGCTGTTGTTTTCCAGCGTTCTGTTGTACGCAGAAAACACGAAGCTCTGGAGGGTCATTGATGACCCCTCCGATAAATTCAGCCTACAATTAGATCTTGGTACACTGTATAACTGGTGTAGGTTTAACAAAATACCGCTGAATGCGGCGAATTGTAAATTCCTGAGACTTCGTCGTATCACCTTCATAATGTTGGACTTTGTGTTTTCGAACAGAAGAAAGATTTAGGGTCGACTGTCACTCAGGACCTAAATCTCTCCGTTAACTGCAAGCTGGAGGTAAGCAAGGCAACTAACGCCTCTAAATTCATCAACCGTAGCCTAGGCTGCCTACCCCCGGCAAACTTCATTCCCATTTATCCCACCGTTGTTCGACCCTTACTAGAAATAAATATTCAGGCCTGTTCCTATATCACCGTAAGAATGTTTTAATTCTTAAACAAATTCAACGTACGGCTTCAAAGCAAGCGAGGGACCTTGGGTACCTGAATTATCACAGCAGACCCCAAAGTTCGAATCTGTTTAACCTATAGCCTCGAAGGACGAGAGGAGACACCATACTAGCATACAAAATGTTAACCGACTGCAATCACCCATGCTCATCCATCTTACCCAGAACTGAGCATTTAAGTTCAAGAGAGAATAGTTTTAGTCTTAAGTATCAACGCCACCGTTGGCTTTGCCGGCGTCATTCGTTTGCACTCTGAATGGTTCCCTTCTGAACAACCTACTAAATGAGGTAGTCTCAGCCCCGACCCTTGACGTATTTGAAATAAAATTGGACGAATGTTTCAGGGTAATCTGAAATATTTTCAGTCTGCCTCCTCTTTCAAACACTTTCCGATAGAAAGAGCATTCAGTATAGAAGGATCTGCACGAATCCATATGACTGGCATGTTGCGGTGTGACCGTTTTGTGCATTATGCTTGATGAGTGTCTGTATGTATGTCCCGTCGCATGTCCTGTGTGGGAATATATGTGTTGTGTGCGCTTGCGACTGCCTGATGTAAACAACTGGATCCTAGCACCGTACCATTTCCTCTCTGCATCTATCCTCATAACAACTCTGTGGTTATGCCCCGACAACCCTTCTCAGCTCATGATTGTCTCCGGCCAATGTCTTCATTCCGTGCTACCCAGAAGTGTGTCAATAACAAATCGGTGACCTTACTGGGGCTGCAAATAACCCGTGAAACCCATGAAGTGGGTAAACGCTCAACACTTAGTCCGTAAGGCTACTGCCGTTGACCAAATGACTCCCAAACTGACAAACAATATCAATGGCAAAAAGAAGGCTAATGAAAAGTTGTAAACAGCCGCTGCAGCTGGCATTAAGTCGCTTAGAGACCTCAGAGATTTCCGTGCGATTACGGCAAAGAAGCTGAGTTGGATTGTTCGGGAATACTCCGTGATCTTTCAGGAATTCCTGAGTGTACTAGCAGATTTCTGAAGCTTCACGTGGTGAGTACGATCGCGAGTCCTGACGAGAATTTTGCATATATTGTGAGGCAGGTTGTTCTGTCCGAGATTTCCCAGATATACCCTGTACCGAACAGCACGGGCACAAGATGCTGGAAAACAAACAGCTAGATCCCGCTTGATCTGAGATCATCCCCATCAGGGGTGTTTCAGCTTCTGATATACGCAAGTCTGCGCACAATAGAGGCCGACGGGAATTCTTGACTTCCATTCGCGGAATAACGATTGGGCTGCCTCAGCACAGTAAACGCATCTTTCATCCAAACGTTTCATCTTCCAATATTTCTTATTGCCACTGTTACTCTTCAACATACGACAGCACGTCATTGAGCGTTACATCCACACACAACGCCACCCCTTGGTTGTGTATCGTTCCATCCTGGTTGCTCCATGAAACGTGAGAAGCTGGAACCTGATAGCCGTGTTTGCGTTGATCACTTCATAAGACCCTCAGCTGATTTTGCGACACGAATAGAATTCGCAATTAACTCGGGGTTGGCGATTGTTTAGTCGGTCACATTGTGCACGATTCAGTTCGCCCACAATGACAACACCCTAGGCGCACTTCCATCGTCAACTTCGTGAAGTATATTAGCACCAACTCACACGATCGGTTCAATAAACTAATTAAAATTCGCTATCTTTGCTTCACTTCAAGGTCACGGATAGTGATAGTAAGTGAGTTTTGGCTTATTTTCTCGAATTTGAACTTGAAACAGATGGCATGCGGTTGTTACCGTTTGATATAGCCGAAGGTGAGAGTAATGGGGCAACCCTCTATCTGCGCGCCTCATTCATATCTTCTCATTGTTGCAATCCAAAGTTCATTGTGTTTCTTGAGGCGGTTTGATGCCCTGTTTACTTGATTGACGTTGACCTCTGGATGACGGGAATGCCAAATATACCTTCGCCCTCTGGTTGTTTAAGAGACGAATTCATCTTAGCAGGTTTAGGAGCTATCACCTCCCTAGGCTTCACTCATCTCCTTTTGCTGGCTGGCTTCAACCTTCCGGAACCGAACTTCCCGTTATTTTTCTACGTGAGTTCTGCAGATTCCGTGAGAGCACGTTGTTTTGCTTAATGCAGCCTCTGAGGTTAAGCAAATATACATCAGAATGTAAACGTTCGCTCGCGGGTCATGATCCCTTACCTTCATTGTATTCCCAGCAATGAGAACCTAATGGTCAATATTATCAATTACCTAGTTTCTTACGGGCTTGTGGATCATACAGTGATTTCACTCCATTTCATTCGCCATTTCAACGTGATCCTCCCGGTCAATAGTAATCGTGAGAACCGCTGCAGACTAAATATTGGCAAATTGCGTTTCTACTCGGCGGCTCAGACTTGAGACGAATGTAACCACTTCCATCCCGTTCATAAACTGCGTAATGAGTTCGCGGACGTTCTTGTCACTGCCGTCGCGTACTCAAACCTATTGGCCTTTTGAAGCAGAGCAAACCTTCGTGACAGCTTCTTGGTCAAACAGTGGAACTCGCAGTCAAAAACGGCATGTATGGGTGCGCTATCAAGTGTTCACGCCTTAGGAGGACAGCATTGCTGGCGCGCAAATCAGAAACGGACGCGTCACGTTTTCGCAAAGAATCGTTAACATCATACGAAGCAACCAAGCGCACGTTTCATCAGTGACAAGAAAAGCTCGCGATATTATACATTTTTAGCTCGTGAAGGAGATTTTAAAGATCAAGAGCTCTCTCAGTTGACAGGACGTACGACCTGTCATGCGGAATCCGTGAACATGTTGGCTGGATGTTACAGTAAAACATTCCGTCTGGACACATACTAAACTCTTTAGTTTCCAGCTGCCGGCCTGCCGGGTGGTGTTACTTTTGGAGATACTTTGCCCGCATCCAATCGAAAAGATCTCTAGCGCTTCAGAGGTAGCCTTCGTGGTCCAGACTACATTCCATTCGTGGCACTGTGTGAAACATCCGAGCAGCCCCTAAACATCTTAGCCAATTATCTACGCCGTCCGTCTCAAGTGGCCTGACAACCAAAAGTTGGGGGCATTCCAATATAAGGTTTGTCTTCAAGGGCGGTAGAATCAATCTTCTTGGCGATTACCGCTTACGAAAATTACTAGGGGCGCTCAAGCATGGATCATTCCACGAGTACTTATGTTTGTACGACGTTTTTGTTATATAACATAACTTTTACAAAATCGTCCTCTCATGGAGACTGCACCAGTGGCCACCGAGTACTGGACAAAATCAATTAATAATGGTAATGTTATTGATTTTTGCCCCAATTTCGTTGAAGCGTTTCATGGAGTGAACCGAGTAGTTCTGATGGACAAGCTCTCCCATTAGGTATAGCATGATAACCTCCCTGATTGATTGTGGTCCAATGTTATTATTGGACGTTGTCGTACACAGGGCAACTGTGCGTTTTCAACTTACCAGGGAAGTTTCAGCGGTGTGCCTCAGGATTCAATTCTTGGCTACCCCTTGTTCCTTATGTTCGTTGCTGATCTTCATGTCGTCTACTACCGGTTACGAATGCCACTGAAATTTGGGGGCCATCGGAATCACCCAATGTCATTTCCACTCCGCGGAATAAAAATAATGTTCAACTGATCTCAGACGAATAGGTAGCAGCTCAACGTCAGTATCTCAATGATCTGGTGAATATGATGTTGGCTGGTCACTACCTGCTATACAAATGACTCCTTGCTTCATACATTCCTCATCGAGGAATTGAAGCCTTCCTTGAACTCCCATAGACTGGAAACGGCCAACAACACCTTCGCTTCATTCAAGCGGTATTCCGAGTAGTCTGCTTTTGCCTGCTTTAGGATTCTCTACGTCGACTTCATTCCATCAGAGCTGAAAAATGGATCTGGATTGTGGCCTCCATTATTTGATAAGGACAGACTGTTTAAGAACAATGTCCAAAATCCCGCCATCAGAACCATTTTTAGGCCAAGAAACGGGACTTGTGAGGCACGTCCCTCGAAATTGAATACTTGCGCGACAGATTCCTGCTAGCTTCGCGAGAACTTGGTCACCGCCATCCTAATCATCAAATCGCCTGACAACTTACGCGAATCGGTGCTTAATGGGACGAGAACAAACGGTCTGAGAAGCCAGCCTCTTTAACCTGATACCGTATAATCAGTTTGACATAAGGCACAAGGTGTATTTCCTGGGCATATTATTTCTGTTAACCAGTTTTAGTTTCACTGACCGCCTAAATCGTCATTTTCCATTGTAATATACCGCAGGTGTGAAGACTCACGTGATCAATAGTAATTCCTCGTGCAAAGGACGGAAGGTCCACGTGCTGAAGTGGATAGTACGACAGTTAGTCACAGAACTGGTGAGTTGGAAGCCGTATTCACAACCACCCAATAGAGCACACTAGTTCGTAGGAAGCGTTTATTCAGCAATACATGCAGAACAGAAACACGACAACGTGATGGTAAAAAGAGGTGTGTACAAGTCGATAAAACAAGCGTCTTACAACTAATCATTGTTCTCCTCCACTGCTGCTTCTTCCGCTTGGTCCAGGTACGTAGCAGCCGCGAAACCTGCAAGAGAAAGGAGAAAAGGCACAAGTTGTTAGGCGCGCAGTTTGATTGACATCGTTGCTGTTACACCATCTTATCTCAAATACTGCGGCTGGCATTCGCGTGTCATTGTCATCGCGTTTAAATGTGCGATTCTACCAATCGAGATGTGTAACTCTTAAAAGTTGTTGTCTGCTGTTTCCGTTGCAATTTCACCGAACAACTGATGTCGAGTGAAACAAAATGATTAATTTCCTGTGGGTTGGAATTCCAGTCTTGGACCCGTGTGCTAACCGCTGCATTTGCTCATTGAAAGATAGTGCGTTCAATTTCATTTGTTGGTTTCGATAAGCTATTCACAGGGTACCATTCGACGGTCCAATGTTGTATACCGCAGGGCGTTTATCCTACTCTTCCTCCGTGAAGGTTTCGGCAACCAGTCCATAATTTTGACTTCGCCGGACAGGCTGTGAAGAACTGTCACTGGAAACTAGTTTACACAGCATGTCGGAAGTTAAAGCGCGGCAAACAAGCTTGTTTTTGGCATCTTTTTCGGGCCATTCACAACACAGTGAAGAAAGAAATAGTAATATCACGCAATCAATTCCTTCCTTGGTGATAGAACCCTTAGGTTAAAACTGGGTTAAGTCTTATACTTGCCTTATTGGTGCCTGCAGCTGGTCTCCAAATGTCATTGACCGGTTTCCCATTCTTTATCAGTTATACCGATGGCCGTCCAGACAAAAAGTTCAGTAACGTTGCTTTCTATGCCGACGGTCTGTGAAGTCTGAAGTTCTAGCGACCATAGTGGATTACTGATTGATTTTGATGTGATCAGCAGTTGCTTATATGACTTACGCCCTCCCCTAAATGAAAGTAACCATTCACACATGTCACGTGGCTGAGACTCTGATAACGCATTCACGATTTACATTGTACTGAGCACACCAGACGGCGAAGATCGACCTGATATAAGATCTGGATATTTATATTTCTTCTAAGTCGTCGTTCATCCATCAGCACAACGTGGCGGCAAAAAGAAATTTGCTGATGTTGGAATTAAAAAGCACACCCAACCTTTTCTACACAAAAAAGCATTTCGTAGGGCCTCACGAGCGTATATAGAATTGCTACTGGAATACGCAGCTGAAGCCATGTATATCAGACTGTAAAAGCCGACACTTGTTGTGCATGTTTATTTTTTGGCTACTCAGTTGATCACCTGCCTCTGGCACGTGACTAACAAGGAGCAGTTCAAAATTACTGATCCGTTTTCATTTAAAGTTTGATGGTTTCACAGTGTCTAAAGTCTCCTGCAGTTTGTTAGCCTAGGACCCCCCAAGCGTTGTCTGTCCTATTGACATGGTCAATGATGCAGTGACATATACTTCGTCCTCGAACTTAGGCAACAGGTATTTTCCAGCAGGGTTGTCGTTCACGGAAACAACACTTCTTCTGGGGTCATCAGCTACTTCTCTAAGGATAGCTCTGAAGAGATATTACGTTTTCATTAAGATCTAGCTGAGTCCGAAATCGAACTCTGATTTTGGTGATCTTTGGCATTCACAACAGCTGTGCCTAACCGCTCAATTCAGTTCAGTTCACATGATCTGGCAGCCAGTAGCCTGGTGATCCAGTTGCTTTCACTAATAGGCAAATGCTTTCCGTGCTTCGATTGTGGGGGTCCAACCTCAGGCTTTGTCTGCCAGACACTCGTAATCTACAAACACGGAGTATCCGGCATGCATTGATGCACAGCAAAGGACCGTGAAGGTTGTCGTACGGATCACTGCAAAAAATGTTTAACAGACAAACTGACTGGTCCTGGGTCAGTTGAGCTCTCGGCTGTAGTGGACACGTGAGTCTGTCTTACCCTCGTCCACTGGCGATTTACAATGCCTGTCCTGAAGAGCAGTCGATAATTAGTTATAATTGACATCGAACTAAAATAACGTGATTGGGTCTGGAAATAGGCCGTATGTTCTCATCAGTGTTTTGAACCATTATAGGTAGTAGTAATATAATGTGAAACCAGCGGCAGCAACCAAGTCTAAAAAGGAAGGCAGCACGAAGCAAGTCCCAGCCCAGTCGGCTTTACTCAACAGCGCGTGCGACAAATAGCGTACAGTACCTTCAGTTGCACCAAAAAATCTCTTGAAAAGGTGCAAGGGAAACAACCTTTAAGAATGTAACAGCGTAAAACACAAGTCGGTCGTTTTTCTGATTACTCGTTATACTCGTGAACCGATTTTGGGTTTTAGCGATGGTCGTGTGTAAGGAAACAACAACAGCATGCCTGGGCTAAAAGTTCACTAATCCATGCACACGACTTGCCCAAATGCAAACCAAAATGGAGCTAACAACACAACAGCACGCTCTATCAAGCAGTTTAACTTGAGTCTGCGAGCGCTTGCCAGCTTTGATCGTGCCTCACATCAGGCAAGTCGTTAGGAGGATGGCAAGCATTTGCTGCGTGTAATTAGCAGCACGACTGAAGATAGTGACAGAGATCAGATCTCACTTGTACAAAGTGTATGCAGAATCACGAACACAGAATAGGTCAGCGGGAAAACACGAACACAGCTTACCTCCCTAGAGAGGACACGTGATTTTTGGTCACCGCGCTTGGCTTCAAGTACATGCACCGCCAAAGAAAAACTAAGCCGTCAACGCTTTCTCTACGACTTTCTCACGATCAAATCTCCTCTGACCCCAGGTGGTTTCTGAGGTGTTCAGGGCATACTGGCCAGCTATTTACAATTTGGTTCCATCAAACTGTCATCTGATTCACCTGAGCAGAACTTTAGATGCACACTCCTAACAACTGAATTCTCCGTGCTCGACGTACTGGATCTCTTGTTTGAGATCAATCTTTATAGTGTGATGGGACCAGACGGGATCCACCCTCGGATCCTCAAAGAAACGGCCCTTGGTTTGGTGATGCCTCTTCACGACCTGTTTAACCAGACACTTCTGGTTAGTACTTTTCCGGAGGCAGGCGACCGTCATTCCCCCGCTAGTTATCGGCAGAACAGCCCCACTAGCACCTCATGCGAGGTAATGAAGCGTCTGCCAAAATGCGCTGTCCTTAAGCATTTGTTTTCAAATAACCTTTTTCCTTGTGCCAAGCTTTGTTTCCTTCTCTATCTATTATGTATAACCAATATGCACATCTTCATGGATAGCCTGACAGACAACAAAGACAATGGTCACATCTCGGATACTATCTTTTTCCACTCTGCCAAAGCATTTGACCGTGTCGCACACGGCTCTCTTGTACATAAACTAGAAGCATGTGACATTCAAAGAGAGGCTCTACGTTGGATTACATCCTTTCCAGGTAACAGAAGTTTCAGAGTAAACCCCGGATCAAAAGTCTTCCTCCTCCGATCTCCGCTGGAGTTCCTCAAGGATCCGCATACAGTCCGCTGTTGTTTCTACTATACATCAGTAATCTTCCTAACCATATTTCCGACGACGGCTTTCTTTATGCTGATGATTTAAAAATCCGGAATGCATGTGATCCTAGTGCTTTGCAGATTGAACTTGACCGTATTAAGTGCTGGTTGGATGACTGGATTCTTTTTCAAAACGCCAGCAAGTTTCCACATATGTCGCTCGGAGGCAACTCCGGAGACGCATTCGTAACATATGATGCACACAGTGCAATAGATATCGCGAAAGTTGACCTTAAAAAATACCTGGGGTGTGGCTGTCCACCATATTACCCCTTTCTTCTTACCACCAGATGGCCGCCGAAAAGGAATTTGGGACTCTTGGAATTATAAAAGAGCTCATCCCCGCATTGAAAGACATGCCCTCCAATCGCTCTGCGAGGTCTACCTAAGACCACTGCCTAGATATGTTAGCCATCTAACGTGTCCATCCTACGAGTCTCATCTTGAAATTCTTGATCTTTATCCACTTAAGTTCTGAAGACTGCGCGGAGAACTAAACGTTACACAATTTTTCTTCAGCACAGGATTCGTGCAGAGATTTCTTAACCCAGTAGTTGATAAAAAGCGAAGGGGTTACAACATGAAGCTCTACAGCATTCGACCCAGGATCGTCCTCAGGTAACAGATCTTCCCGTGCAAGGTTAAAACCAATGGAACGACCATCCACTAATGTTTGTTGGATGCAAGTCTAGGGATCGTCTTAAAGTGCAACTGAATACCCACGAACATAAGAAGTAGTTAGATTAATATTTTGTTCTGTTCTCCTTATTCGCTGTAACCCCCAAGAGCGGTGTTTTAACCAGCGGTTGTGTGGCTTCCGTAAGAATCCCGGCTGCAACCGTGTTTCCCGGCTTGCTTGTTCTGCACGCGTGATTCTGTGTATGCTGCTACAGGGGACTCGAAATGAACTCAGCACCGCTTTCTTCACTCGTGCAACTAATTGCACGCAAAGAATACTTACCCTTTTCTTAACGACTCATATACTATTCCAATCTTCACAGTAGTTCAACTCGCACTCTTCCGAGCGTTATTTAATGCACCCAAAGGTTCCACACACTTTCCGCTTGGCGCGCTTTTGAGTGCCACCGAGTGGGCTGTAGTCCTTCTCACGCTTATTTTCTTTCTCCTCTTGATTTCTGCCGTTGGTCCAAGATTAAGCTAGAGTTAATTGCTTATCGCATTTCCAAACATTGCTGGAAATATAAGGTTTGTTTTCAAACTTCACTGCATTCTCTAGCTTGATGCCTGTTAGTACTGCGTTTCGGTTGCCCTTCAGGAAAGACGTATTAAATTGTTAGTGGACGAGGGTCTGGGGCACACCCACTTGTCTACTACAAATTGGGCTGCGTATAATCGGTAGACCGTGAATGTCTGTTATCTTTTAGATAATAACGCTTTCTAGCTATTGAAGTTTTTGAAATTTCATGGCGTGTTTCAGTTCCTGAAATCTTAGAATTCTGTTGTCAGGAATTTTTTGTTTCGATATTTCGAAGACGTAAGCAAGGAATGTGCGGTTGTTCAATGGCATAGGGATAGGTTGAAAAATAATGAAAAGTTGCATTCTAAGTTACTCCGGAGAATTGATGAGGGACATAATGTAAATGGATGTCGTAGACGTGAAAACGTATGTTTTTATTTAAATTTTGACGTAATCAGGCAGGGAAAAGTGATTGTACTTCCGACGAGTGAACGGTTGTTAAAACGTGAGGACTAAGCTTTTTATATAACTGCAAACGTAAGGCACGCCTATGAGCTTATTTTACCGTAGGACAGTGCACAAAAACTGGACAAATTAGTGGTATTTTCTTGGTTTTATTCGCCATTCTTTCCCATTCTTTGCTACCACTGTTGAAAAGTTTTCCGTGGAATCATGACGCACGCTGGAATGAAGACGGGGTGACCTGCCAAACGAATGAAATCGAGGAAAACATCCCGCTTAAAATGAACAACACTTATAACTACTCCGTCCATTTGTCCTACCTTACGTGTTTAGCAGGACCGTACCTTATGCTGAAACAGATAGATGTACGAATGAAGTCACTGGAGACGAAAACGCAGGGAAAAAACGTGAATTATGTATTTGATGGTCGTTGGAAATGGTATATACTACCTCCGCCTTTTTTCAGTACAGAACGTGGTGTACAGTTTTACGTGTTATGGGTGTCCTCCCGGATGACTGGACCCGTGTATCACCTGAAGTCTTCATCATCATGTCGTTCATCGCGTCTGATATCTGCAGGAGAACTGTGTACGCATATATGAAGGAACTTAAATTCCTCAATTATATCAACAGGATAATAGTTCCAGGTTATGTTGATTCGCGATTCCTTCGGTCCGTGTGCAAGTGGTTCACTGTCAGCGGACCGGTCTAAGTTGACCTCCATTGTGGGTCATGTGCGGGACTTGCTTTTCATAACCACCGGGAAAGTGCAAACAACGACTGAAGTAGAAGGAACTGACAGAAATAAGGATTTTAAACGTGCATTTACGAGGTGATTGAGTTTGAAGCTGCTTGCTACGGAATGGACGCTCGTTTATATCTGCCATTTGGACACATTTAGAGTAAAATTCAGCTGATTGCCTTCACAGCAATGGCTGTCCATCTGTACCGAGTCACCGCAGTGTCCATGTAGCAATCCTTTTTTGGGCTTCTTCAGTCACCTCGCATGCATACCGCTTGTTAATGAGCCCATGAGGAAGTCGTATAAAGGTAAGCCAGTCTTAACACGTTCCACTATCTTACGAACGAAAGCAATGATGTCGTTGAAACAAGTCACCGCCGTGCGGCTGTTGCAATCATGCAGTTTTTCAAGTACATGATGAAGGGCTTTATATTGACGGTTGAAACTGGCTGCAGAAAACGGCCGAAGCTGCGGGCCTATCAACCGTCGAATTGGCAAGTTGTAATCTGTCAGCTACAGCTCGTGAATGGGGACATGACCTGTGTAAAGGGAAATGAAAACTACGAAAGACCTTACCGTAGGGGTGGAAATGTTTCCGAAACACCGACAGAATGTGTATGCATGGCAGTCACATTGTACGGTAAAACGTACACCCACGTGTGCCTTGTACGCTATCCACGGCGAATGCATCGCCATTTTGTTGAACACGAGGCGGCCATCTTCAAGTTGATTACTAGAGAACCACTTTCCTTGCACACAGATACTGTTTCGATAGAGAGTCGTGGAGTCCGTCTCTTCAGATATTTTTGGACAAGGTGATTTGTAAATGTGGCCATTCTGTAAAAAATGTTCTTCACCTACCACTCAACATACGCAACCTCACGACGGTCACACCAATGGGTCGTTTGTACCCCATGCTCCCGCAGCAGCCACTCACTGAGGATCCATATTTTCTAAATGGCGTCGGCTAGGAGGACTATTGGGTGTGGTCTCTTCTTCAACCGTCCGTTTGCGTTCACCAACCTGTTATTCGTTCGATTGCTAAAGTGTACAACGCCATTTGCGCATGGATGGCCCACGTCAGCTTGATGTACAGCCAATTACACAACAAATAATGTATAAAATTCCTATCCGTTCGGCCGATGTTATGCAAATCACGTTTGAGCCCACGGTAAACAGTGTAAGAACACAACTCACTCTTTTTCATTGTCTGCCGTAGCCATTCTGTTGGAGAGAGAGCGACTGCGAAAATGGTTTCTTTTAACAACTACGACGAACGAAGTTTGCTCAATTGCATGCTGACGTACGGCATCACGTACATGAAAGCAACAAAACTGGATGTTGCAGCCGAACACTACATGGGCTGCTCTTATTTGTGCTGCCATCCTATCCATAAAAAACGTTTTCACCGCAATGTGATTGTCCATCATCTCCCGAAAATTTTCGAATAGTATGCGTAGTGGAGCATACTTTTCACTAAGAACGTACCCGTATATCACTGGTCGGCCGTGTCCCACACCGTCTGTCATGAGGAATTTTAAGTAACTTCCACCTTCGAAAGTATGAAGAACTGTCTAATGACATACTTGTGCCTGTTTGTCTCTTGGGTGACATCTACATTCGAAACATGTGGGAAACGTCGGAAAAGTTTAGTTTTCGTTTGCTGGGCAAAACAGATATGCGCGTATCTGTTGCCTTCATCCCACAAGGTGCACTCCACACCTATCGCAATAATCACCGACGTCACTTCCTCAAGGTTCTCCAATGCTCTGTCACCAATGTTACATCAGAAACTCACCTGATATTGCAGGCTTTACCTTGCGGCCGATGTTTCCAATGTTAGCAGTTGTGATAAACCTCCCGTGGACATCCGCGACATACTGCTAAATGTCAACAGTTGGTGTACTGTACTGGAACAGACTCCTCCATTCGTTCAATTTACCGACGGTGAGTCTACGATTCGTAGGATGGGAATTACATAGCATATGATTGTGGAGATGGGTGTGCTCCAACTTGAAAGAGCTCACAACCAGACACGCATCTCATCGGACCACATGAAATCATGATCAGCAACATGTGTCGCGAGAACTGATTCGTTAAAGCTAACAATATTTAACCCGCTAGACACGTCGCACACCTTCATGTACGTTTTTGTCTTTTGTACTTCGCACAACGATAATATATCTGCCCGGTTTTCAGGAAACCGTGTCACCTTGCTCAATCGTACATCAAATCAGTTTTCTACCTACGGTTTGTTCCACGAACGTAAATAACGCCCACCTCATCCATGTACCCCTGAAGACGCTCCTGGAATTGTGAGAAAGTCAGAAATTCACGATCCTCAAACAACACCTTGAAAGTTGAAATGTAATCCATTTCCTACAAATAAAAATAAACAAATGGAAGTACAATAATCAACAGCTGAAAAAAATTAAAACAACTCCAGCATCCTTGTGTTAACATTGCCACACGCAGTCGACCACAACAGCTGTAAACTATCGGCAGGAATCGAATGCTCACATGGGTAGACCGTGAATATGTGAGTTTCAATATATTATGAATGGTTTTCGACGGAATATTTTAGAAAGCATGAAATGTGCCCATTTTGTTGTAGGTAATAATTTTGTTTTAATGTGCTAACCATTTTCATCAGGGAGGTTAAGGAATTGCGCTGAAAAGTATCCGTAGATAGAATGTACTTGTGAATTCCTTGAGATAATGGCGGTTGAAAGTTATCCGACTTATTATAATATTCGGACAAGTTGCAGCGGGGAAAATGGTACAAAATGGTCGCGGTGACGGTTTTTGTTTTAATATGCCAATTGCGTAAGCCAACAATGCGTACTTTTTTGATGAGTTGACAATTAATTAGCAATTTAACAAAATTTAGGAACTGCGTTGAGAAAGCAAATGAATGTCCAAATATGATGTAATTCACTGTCCTG
>JTDE01006626.1:2672-33618 GCA_014338405.1 Paragonimus skrjabini miyazakii
CACCGAGCAACTGATGCTTTTACGTCTTCGGTAGAAAACGGTACTAGGTTTAACATATCTCGGGGGAGACGTGGTATAAGTTGCGAGAACTTGTCCGCATCGCTTGTTATACGCCGGTTGTTAAACTCTTTTTCCAACACGGCGAACCACAGCTCTGAATCAAGATCTCCAAAAGCAAAAACAGCTAAAGTGATCAGCGATACGGAAGACGAACATTCAGACTTAATGTCCATGGCGATTAAGTAGATGAAAACGATATAAAATTTAAGCAAATATATACGTGTAAACTATA
Organism: Paragonimus skrjabini miyazakii; assembly: GCA_014338405.1. NCBI lineage: Eukaryota > Metazoa > Platyhelminthes > Trematoda > Plagiorchiida > Troglotrematidae > Paragonimus > Paragonimus skrjabini miyazakii. The sequence goes on from JTDE01006626.1 coordinate 2,965, forward strand.
CGCTTTCGAAACGTAATATGAACGAGGGAAATACCGAAGTCGAATGTACACGATAATATAAGTCTTACGTCGGGCTCACCACTTTGTAGGATCGAGCGAACCGAAGACGACCGGTTGAGAATAATACAGCGAGTAGACAAAGAGTATATTGTTGACTCGCGAGATCAACGCGAGAATAAACGGATACAAATACGAAGCGATAACGGAGCAGAGCGACAAACGTGCACGCAGCGGGTTCGTAGGTTCGAGTGCGCGGGGAACTTGTCGGTCTCTCTACTCGTTCAAACAAATGTCTAAGTACATACAAAAGTAGGAAACAGAAGGAGTACAAACGGCACCCGTACTTCTAACATAATTGATAATAACGGATAGAGTCGCTACAATACTGGCCTTGTGCAGGCTCTGCACGAGCAGTGCGCAACACATCCTGTTTCTCATGAGTATGTTTACCTCGGTTAACATTTGCTTACTAAATGAATGCTGTTAACTACGGCCGTTCCTATTGAATATCCCACGTCACCTGCCCCATGGAACAGTGGGGTTTTGACAGCCAATGAGTATCCTGCTATGCCGAAAGTATAGTATTAGGCGTCAACCTTGGCTGTGCTCTGGGCTCCTAAATAAATAAGACTATTGCTAAGATGCTTGAAGTTTGAACATGCCTATTTCGGTTACAACGGTTGCAGCAGTTTAAAATGTGCTGTACGTGGCGAACGAATTGCAAGACATTGTTCATATGTCCAACCTGTGTGGGACTACACGGTTTTAAATAGGAGCCTCTCTGTTGAAAAAAGGCTTATACTTTCAATCGTTTATGAAAGGAAGCGCTTACAAAGGAAAATGAGTCGTGCACATCATAGAGAGACAGTGAACAGGATCACTCGACGTGGCATTCACTGTACACGTCTGTTGTAGGCTTGCCACCTTTACTAAACACTATCGATTCTCACACCGTTTCACATGCTTCTCGCAATCTATCCCAGTGGCACCTTATGTCGAACACCACAGTTAAACAAAATAATGGTGACGTAACCAGCCTTACTCTTTCTTTAGGGTTGACACCGTTTCCACTCTCGCACATCAATAACGAGTCTGACACCATTTAGTTAAGATGACTGTCCTGAATATTCTCTACATGCCACTTCCAAACTACACACCTTATTTTCGCGTGTCCACTGCTTTTTAGTGCACGTCGCACTAAGTCGTTTTCCCCAGGTACGAATCAACCAGACGCGAAATAGAAAAGGCCGTTGAGAGAAGAGACCGAATATTTATTACTCGAAATATACAAAGGGTCTCTTATACCGCTTGAAATGACACCGTTACATAAGTTAACTAGGGAGTCTAGAGACCGGCCTTCGACGAGCGGTTATACCGGAAGTGTGTGACACGTGTGCGCTCGGGTTCGCGCCGTAGTCACATGGTATGCAGACAAACAATCGGACAACATGCATCATGCGAACTTTCTTAATACCCTAGGTACAATATGCAACTGTTTCACACATCATACCGCAGGCAGGCCAGTGAAATCTCCAGGTCGCTACAGCTTTACCGTCAAAGTGGAAAAGCCGAGATGTAAAGGATACGTCATTCTATCTTCTTGGTCAAGGTAATCCAAGTGATACAGGCTAACAGCCACGTGATCGAGCAGATAAACGAGGACAAATAGTAATCTGAGACCACCTGGTCGCGTGTACAAGGTTACACTAGCAGATCTGAGTTTTTCATTCAGAAATAGCCGTTTGTTCTTTAGGCAACTGTTGGGAGTTCACCCTAGCGTAATCGGTCTCTATAACTCAAGGCAATGATGGCCTGATTAGGGAATGCCAAATTTTTCCGGCCAGCCAAGTAACAGTTTGCCTAGTAAGTGAATCACAGTAACCTCTTAGTATGGAGATGATTACGATCACATTAGATTGCTTACACGAAATCAACAAGCGTCTACTCTTTGGGCGTTATTCCTGGAACCATATTGTGATCTCTGCGCTCAATATTACTGCCACCTGTTTCGACATTTGTCGGTCAGTATATAAAACCACAAGAAATTGTGCTGAGATGTGTGAACGAGTGATAGTCATAGAGAGTCGGGTGAAGCATGATAGCAGGATGAACGAAAGAGTCACAGATGGTCGGGTAAAGTACTGCTACAAAAAAACTAAATTAGAAATTTTTTTATTCATTTCGGATGAATGGTAATGCAACCAGTGAACGCGAGCATAAAGGCAGCAAGTCTGAGGATAAGCAACGTATTCCGTATGTATTCCTGATACTTACCCATTAAGCACTACAAATTACCCAGCCATGTATATTCTGGTTGATGGCCACTATTTTCGCACACGCTGTTGTGAAGTAGTTACTTGGCTGGTGGTAATCTTTTTAAAAATGAAAGTTTAAAGTATTAATGAGTACCTTAAAGTGCAACTTTTGAACTTAAATTTTTACGCAGCAGCGAGGTTTCTGTTTTGGAATGTCTAAAATATCACATCGACGCTCTTCCTAGGTATTCACGTCACCCGTTTCCACTAAGAAGTTTGCAGGATCCTGTATTATTTATTGATGCTCAGGCGAACCTCAGTGACAATATGTTAACTGGTTTACAGAACAACGAAACATTAAAAAATAACGGTTCATGACACTCCTTGACAGTCTCTCCCTTTGATAGTAAAACCTGCAAAATGACCACCAAGAAGCCGGTGTAATCATCACTTAGAAGCTTTTTTATATATTAGTTTTAAAATAGCCAGGCTGATTGTGCGTACATAGCTTGGAGATGCAATTTGTCTGGTTTTGGATTGTCTTACAAATGGAGTAGGGGAACTTCAGCCTCTAGCCGACATTTGTGTTGCTTATTGTACGAGAACGATTTGGACGTTAGACCCATCTCCGACGACTGCTTTCTCTAACTACGGGAAGTGCGTGATTGTTGATCAAGCAGGTTAAAAAAAAGCTAAAAAATTACTTATGGATACAATCTGGTGCAACAAAGTAGTTTTCGAGGTTCTGATGAGTCTGTTATGTCCCTGTTGTTTCTGAACAGATCCGCTAATCGTATATTCAATTACGCGACTCAAACTGAGAAGACAAACTAATCTTGACGGAATGTTTATCGATTGGAAAACACGTTGGGAGATAAACGCTCAGAGTGAGGCGATAAAATGATTAGTCCACAGTAATGAAGCACCAGCGGTGAGCTACAATGTGAATAGAAAACAATGTAAAGGTGCGGTAAATAAATGCAATTGTTTGTTTGGTGGCTGTCCACCTAACAGAGTCGTAATATAAGGTAAGGTCAACAACAATTTGGGCTATTAGTATTCCTCTATAGGATAAACCGTTGCAAAATAGCGTTCTAGTGCGGTGGAAAATTTGACGGTTTCTCGGATAGTCTAATGAAGTAACTTACAGTTCTGGGTTAAACGTGAATGAAGACTAACATTGGGTAAGGATAGATATTTCGTTTGCGCAGAGTGTCATCGTTCCGAAAAGTGAACAAATTACGCTCATATCTACATCGGTGTACACTTACCACTGAGTTCGTCAGTAGGAGATTAGAAAATTACAAGAAACGAGGCCTATTATGTTGGTTGAATTCAAGGCCTGACCGTTATGAGTATTTACTTGGCTTGCGCACCCAAAGAATTGCAAACCCACTAGGTATTTGTTAGTTTTCTTATGTGTCTACTATGAGTTCCATTCACACTATGTTTAACATGGAGGCATGTACTGAGGAGATGCAAATATTGGCGAAAAGATGCTACCTGTGTTTACACCCATTTAATATCTGTGACAGGCAAATATTGGGCGTAATCACTGGCCAATATGCTCAGCCCCTCTTAAAATCGAGCCGCCCAGCTGTTAGTCGATGGCACAGCTAGAAAAATAATCAGTTATACGGCAGCCTATTGAATTGTCTGTTTGCTTGTTAAAAACCTAGATACTGTCAACTTTAGGGGTCCTTTCACGATGAAAGCCAGGAAAACGCTACGTCTAAGCAGCCAAACTGATGGTCGTTAGGTCCCACTTGTAGATTGTGGAAGTGATGTTTTAGTTGGAGCTTGTTTAAGGGTGATTCAGTGGACGACGACCTACCTAAGTACTTTATGCTTGGTTTCTAAGTCTGTGTGGTGATCCCTGTTGGTCGAATTTTTCCACCGAAACACGTGTAGCCTCAGCCGACGAGAGTTTTGATAACTACAGCACATACGTGTGCTGGTATCAGCACAAAACGTATGCTTAAGTTGATGGGGCGGTGACCTTAGTTTGTTCTACGAGGTTTGTTATGGGTTCCGACGTAGCTAATTGCTCACTTAAATGAGGTATTAGTAGATAAGTGCTTTTAAACCTCTTTGATGGGAGACGCATACTTAATTACTAGGATGGTGATGGTAGTTTGTGCACTCATGCTTCTTCGAACCGATAGATAATCATTCTTTTTGCAATGAGTGTACACGAGTTCTTACGTTCAATTCTTACATTTGCACGGACTTAAGTGGTTAGGTCCTGTACTGGGGATGCTAGCTAGTCCTCTGCTACACCCAGCACTCTTTGCCGACACTGAAGCCGACGGGCGTAAGGTGCGAGATGGACAGATGGTAATCTGGCATACGATGATTATGAGTGGGTATACGCTTTACCGTATTTATCTACAATTCAACAATATCAGCGTTCCCTCAAAATTTTCATTTTTGATTAGCTCACACATCCAGAATCACCAAGGAACGGATCAGTAGTTTCACCGAAGCAACCTTCTACTTTAACCACACGAAGTCCAGGTGAGTTTACTGGTTTGGACTATTGCTTTGTCATCGTTTTTGCTAAGTATTTGATATAATTGACCGAATTCGACCAAAGTCGTCTGTGTACCGGCGGAAGCAATTAATAACTCTTGAGTAAATGGTACATTTTTCTTTGTTATGGAACTCACTTATTGTTACGTTAGATGTTGGTAATACCTGGTCCTCTCAATTGTAGTCACACTGTTTTCTTCGAGTCACGGTTACGTCGATTCTTTGCCCTGATGTGTAGGTCTGGAAACACATCTTGTTCTCTAAGTATTGATTTCATTTTTACTCGCTGTTATCTCGCGAAAATTTTTCTAAGTGCTTCAGTGTTGGACGCGCCAACATGTTACGAGATATATTAACATCGCCCATAATCAATTATTTAAACGCCGGTCAATCTACACAATCATGATCTCTCCATTCCTTTATCGGCTAAATTTATTTATTTCAGCGCATACTGTCATACGAGTAGTGTTTAAGCTTTTGAACTTGCTGTACTCCTAGAGTAAAAGTTCAGACCATAAGTTTCTTTGTCACTAGCATTTTCCGGAAAGTTCAGCTGCGCAAATTTACAAGTTTCTTTAGGAGTGAAAAGACTCATATGGGGAATTTTCATAACTCCCTGCAATTGTCCAAAGCCCAATCGTAGTTTAGTTCTTTCTGGTGTGTTTCTGCGAAACACAATACTTTTCATGATTGATCGTTTAACTTTGATACGGAGTATCCACGTAAAACTATAAAAAGTTCACCGTTTGCCTCATTTAAACAAATGTTTGTTAGTGATATCCGCCACACAGTCTCAAGAATTTTAGCAATTTAAGACTTTCAAATGAATGATGACATAGGGTGATTTTCTAGGAATATTTGATTACTGATGAGTAGTCAGGGATTTGGTTAATTTCAAGTTGAACATCACCCACAATTGATCGCAGCTGTCGCATTCCCATAGACTTTTCAGTCGGTCCCTTTCGAAAAGAAGCACTAGACTCGAGTTTCGCTCTCATTAGAGCTCGTCAGTAGTTCATACCATCGCCACTGCCGGGACTTGAACCACGAACATGCTGTTCATGAGGCAACCGTATTTTCCACTGCGCCATTGACCTCACGTTAGGCACGACCGAATTATCATATGTGAACGCTCAACCACTTTCGCTTGTGAGTAATGATCAGGTTGCCCGATCGTGTCAAAATGGAGACACAATACCTGTCCTGTTAACTCCAGCCAGTGTTTTAGATAAATTCTGAACCTGGATTAGTACAATCACGTACTAAATTAATTCCCAACTTGGAAGTTATTGATGAAACTATACAAAATAAATGAGTTGAATGAATAATTAGCAAGCACGGCCTCCGCGTGATTTGCAACACAAGTTAGTAGACTTCAGATAGTCAGTGGTGATCGGGTACAGTCAGTGGGAACACCAGTGTTTGATCAAACATTGCTCTAAAACAAAGCCAAAAGGGAATTTATTCCGGAATTCTTTTGTAGTACGACCTCTTTATGATAAACCGCGGGAAACATTGAAGAAAGAGATCAGGAGTACGGCGGAATTGTTAGGTGCATAATCTTCCGGATGTAGTGATGTCACCTGTTTTTGGCGGAATATCTACGTGGGCTGTTAATTTTGAACTACAATTCTAACTAAACTTATTCTTATCAATTGTAACCATTAGCATCCCCAGTTCCCTTTCTTGCACACTGTTATGAATTTACTTCCAGGTTTGGTCAAAAGTATTAACGATAGATAGCAGATTTTCTAGTTTTATATGTACCGTCTTATGTATACAGATATACATTTCCTTCTGTCATCCAAATAGCGTGAAACTTATTGGTACATGGCTTTGGAGGTAAAGATAATATCTGTTTAATCTTTTTCTAAGGCGCTTCGTTTTAGTAGTTTATCTGTTATGCATATCATTGCTAAGTGAGAAAATAACACTTGTTCATTTAATTTCCTTATCAGTCTAAAGGTAGCATTGTTATGCGTCATAGTGAAAACCACTAGCAGTTTTTAAGTGTTTTTATCCGTTCAATTAAGTAAAAACTTGTTTTTTCGTTAGTCAACTATTCAGTCATGTTTACAAGTTCCAACCACGCTGACAGAGACTTTAGCGAGCACTGGGCCTGATGGCTGCCGAAGGAAAAAATTACATGTGCATCATACAATGGAAATTTTGATTAAATATGGGTGGTGTGCAGTATACATTGATCAGGTTATCCGATTAATATGTTGTATTTTTGGATGCAGCTTCTGAATCTTAAATAAAAGCAAAGTATGCCGAAAAACGGTGTTGTGAACTTCAGTAGGCAATATTCATAGCTTGCGTAATCAAGTCATCGACAGACGAAAATTATGTTCAATTGTTTCCAAATATATGAAGGCTTGAGGGTAGACAGATATTGAGTCAGATGGGAAAACAATAAGTTCTTTGGAATAGAAAGTACAATACAAATGCTGTTGAACGGATGCTTCATAGATCTTGGAGAATTTGCAATTATTGACTGATAATCCAGAAGTTGTATTTTGACAACAAAGCCAATAAAGGAGTATTCATGTATTGACGGAACTGAGTATCAGATAAGTCGTGCAAAATATAAAACAGCAAAAATATTGTTCGCTTAATAGATCATATAAAACTGCGGTTTGCAGATAGAAAATCTAGGACGGACTTCGTTTTTGCTCTTGACCTTTTAAAAATTTGTAAATAGCTGCTGATATATCTGTGGCAAACGTAAACCAAAAGCCAGCTTATGACCACAATCGATTTTAGTGCAATTTAAAAACGTAGTTATAACGAGCATTAAAAGCTAGTGGTCATTCTGCTGATGACGTGTTTGGACGATATGCCACTATTCTTACAGTCGTAGCGTTGGTTTCTGATTCAACAGCGCTATTGATTTCCAGACCCTTTATCACATTATGATTAATTGCACGGACTTGGTGTCGCATTCATTCTAACCAATCAACGCACAGCACAGTGTCGCATGATTATTAATCGATGTATCTGACTCTGTTGATTGGCCTGAGTGTCTGCATCCGAGTCATTCAACTACCATTACCATATTTAGTTCCGTTATGTAAGTGATATGTTATACAAACGCACTTTAACATTTATTTTGTTGGTTACTCATGTCAACTAGACCATTCTACAAGGGGAATAAAGGGAATAGCTCTAACTATTGGAAATTCCAACAGACTTTTGTTGAGATGATCATTTGGAGGAAACGTAAAATAATCTCCTAATGTTTCAGTTCCCCAGTGACGTTTAGTTCTCTAACTTAATCAAACTTGGGGATGACTGTTTGTTTACCTCTTGCGGCGTTGTCGGAGTCTCTAAGGCTTTTAACATAATCGATCTAGCATTCTTGGCACACGGATTATCTGATGCCAGCTCATCAATATCCACACACGCTGTGTAAATTTTGGTGACATCAGACATTCCATTGCATTACAGAAGTCTTCGCGTACCGATTCAATTGTCTAAAAGTCAACTGTTTCGGTTATTGTTTGAATTCATGATTCGCAGTCATATATTCAGATTTTTAGTGAATTGACTTACGCAGTTGCAGACTTACTCATTTCCTTATATGAGACTCAAGGGACAACTAAAACTAGCGAGTTTGAAAATAACTTTTGGACCTAGTGAAAAATAGATGGCCTTTTTCAATGCAGTGTAGAGCTACCAAACCCATTTACGACCTACACATATCAGAACACCAAGTTGAGCGAAAAGGAGCTTCAATGCATCAGTTGGGCGAATTTTTAGCCATATATAATCAGTTACTAGAGTGAAAGCTCGCATACGGGTACTAATGTCAAACAAATATACAGGGGTTGTCTGAAAAAAAAAGAAAAGCCTTAATTCCTACAAACGTTTGTCTTATAACCTCATTAAAAACTTTCTCTTCGTCTCCATGATAGCGGAAACCATAAGGGTAAAGTGATATACTGTATATAGATGGGTACTTCAATGTCTTACAAGTTTGCAAAAAAGAAGCACACTGATTAGGTACGGATTTTAGACAGACAATAGAATCTGAATATACTGTGCTGGAAAATTTCTGATTAGCCGTGGCTACTTGTTTTAGGAGGAAGGATTCGAACTAAGTGGAATTTAGACAGACCGGCTCACTATGATCACTGGGAGAACAACAGTTGAGGTAAACAGTATTTACGGGAGATTAGTGGAATGTGTTTAGTACTCAGGATTCTTCGGAAACACAACCAGTCTAGTGGTTGTGTCATACATTGCAGTTGGGTTATTTACTTCATGCAACAACACATATACTCTGCTTCATCAACTAGAAGACGTCCAAAAAAACACCCAAGTGTGCCGCCTATCATAAGAGCGCAACGTTATTTTACAAACGATCTGATTAAGTGCGAGGATGTAGGGCAAGAGCTCAAGCGTTATGTAAAGAGAGGCGATCCATTGGACTTTGAAGGAAGTTCACTGATGTCAACCGTCTATCTTGTAATAGAAGGATGTTTAATGCTACTTCATGTAATTGTGGAACTTCTCGATATGAGTCTCTTGATATGCTGATATGAGTTGAAGATGGCGTGTCCAGAGAAATTAGGTTTGAATATATTGGCTTCAGAGGATAGACGTGACGTTCGTACATCTGAGTTATTTATCTAACGGCACTTTGTAGTGTGTTGCTTGCGTTTGATATTTTGGTTGATGCAACCTAAAACAAGTGTTTTTTGATATATACAGATAGACCTTAAACATAAAAAATGTGGTAAGGAGGTAACACTTTAAAGGACATTATGACTGATTAATAAGGAAAATATGCGACCAAGAACCGAAGTAGGTTACATTTGATTATTATGGCGGTCCCATCCATGAGATTAGTTGAGTTGTTTAATTCCAAAATGCACAACCGGACAGGTCATCATTTCTCTCAAACAGATAGAGGAGGGACAAAACAAACGACATCCGCCAGTTTGTTCCACAGATAAACTGTGAATCATCCTCGACGTGTGTTCAATTTGTAATCACTAAAAGGGGATAATTTACAAATTTAGCAAGTTTGGTTTTTTTAGTTTTTTGGCTGGTATATTACGAATCTTTCGCATATACAGCCTGATTATATAGTGATCAATAAGGAAGTAATTGATGCATCTGACTGACCAGCTTCTAGATCAACTATGGTTTCGTTTATGTCACGAGATGTTTTGTTTCACATTGGACCAGGTAGGCTTTGGCTTGGTTAGAATAGTGTCTCTGCTTTTTTCGACGGTTACACTTTTATCTCCTGATCTTGGATCAATCAGCAACTTGCTGTTGAAGTGAAAACTCCACCACGACCTCAAAGTTAATTGCAGACACTTGATCTCAGTCATCACTGACAAATGTGTAAGCATCTGTTTTGGCCCAATTGGTTTTCACCACCACAACGAGCGTGTGGAATTTAAATCCACGACCTGTAAGTAACTGTTAAAGTGGTGGAACGGACAGGGGTCGGGGTAGAGGTCACTGAAGTTGCAAAAGAGCCTGTGAATTGGTTCTTTCAACTTGTACCATGTCCATCCCCGTGGTCTGGTTAATCATTGTCTGCTGGTGGTGAGTTCGATTCCAAAGCGTACGCTGGTGAGATTCGACTAGGCCGGAACAACTATCCATCACTGCTGGCGTTCACTGGGTCGAACACCTACCAAATCCAGCATCTGGCGCGAATGACAGTTTTTCAGAAAGGAGATAAAATACTGTTATGTTGGTGTAACTGCAAGGTTAACACCAACAGATTGTTCTAAGATGGCCTGCCTTACTCATTGTAGAAGTTGACGGAAGCAAAATGAAACTAAATTACCGTTTTCTAATTTATCCGTCATACTTTGGCATTCAAAACGGTGATGAGATTACATTTAACATTCTCGTTGGTCTAACACATGTATATTAACTTGGGTTAAACTAGTCATTTGTGGAAGCTGATGCTTAATAATTTTGTTGCCATCATCTCTAATCCATGTTGTATTCGGAGTCACTCTTTATATTAAGAGTGTCCCGAAATTCCAACACGTATTTTGTTCAGTTGTGAGAACTAATCTGCCGCAGATATATGAAGTTCACTTCACACCTACAACGAAAATGACCTGTCTAAACAATAAAGAAGAATTCTAATGCTACTACCGTTTTACCTGTATTTTTAAACGGTTGAACTATCAGTGGCTGGTTGGATGTTGTTCCTAAATGAAATTTGAAACTGAGGCCCATCCCAGATCACAAGTTACAACACCATGCGATGTTACAGTACACTAAATTTTTATTCCGTGTTAGAAGCGTTTAACCACATTTGGAACTCGTGAGTGTCATGTTTTTATACATATAGTTGTTTTCAAACTCATAATTGGAAGCTTCATTTCGCTTGGGCACACTTATTCCCCCATTGGTTTAGTCGCTGTCCAGTAAATTTTCCTTGTCTTTCGACCATAGATTTTGAACCGCTTGCAAGGATTTATAAGACGTTTGTATAACATTGGTGAAGTCTCTCGTTCCACCCTCACCGACTTCATTGTTTTTAACAATAAAAACTTGCAAGTGGTTCACTGTTAAACTCGGCTTGAGTACGATCGTTTTCAACACGCTAACCCATCTAACTATGTGACCACCTCTTCAGCTAGGCTCATGTACAGGTTTACAAATACTCATACTGTGTACTTCTGTCATTGAGATGCACGTTTTATCACTCACGAACGTTTCACTCAAGAACCGACTGTAAAGTGGACCAATAACATTTTGTTTTATCCGCTGGTGGCGTAGTTTTTTACATGAACATTTATCTCTTAAAGTGGAGAAAGCAATTGGTTATTTTCACTTAACAGTATTTTGTTTTCCTACGGCTTGCTTATAACTTAAATTGGTGTTTTGGGTTCGCACTCTGTACTCTAGTTAATTCAAGTATATCGTGAACGTCCGATAGCAACCTGGACTACTGGTAATCTGAAGGTGATTAACAGTGGTTCGGTCCGCGTCCAACGGGTATAGCGCATGGGTTTTGGTCTCTATTGATCAGGGGTTCCGTTTGATATAATGTGAAAAAGTGTGAAAATGTCTGTCACTGGTTCGGTTGAAGGAGCTACTCATCCGGTGCTGTTCATTATCAAGCTATCGGGTTAACCCATAGTCTTCAAATAAATCTTTCAAATCCAACTGATAGACTCACTTTTCAGTCAAGCTGAAATCCCGATCGATAATTAAAATTTTTTTCACCGCAAACGAGCAGCCGAAGTCTTGTTTCTTATTGAGTTTGTTCTGGTTACTTATGAGTAATAAACTTGATATATTTAATTTTATGATTAGACGACCAAACAATCACGCAGCCTGATTGGGAGTACTTGGAGGTCGTTCTGAAGAAGGATGCTGCGTCACCAGGTGGATTTGGCTTCAGCATTACTGGTGGAGTAGACTTCTCTGTTGCTGAGGGAGATTCCGGAATCTACGTTACACGTATCACCCCGAACGGATGTGCCGATGTTGATGGGCGGTTGAGGTGAGTTGCTTCACGCAGAGTTTAATAGACTGCTTAGTTATAGTTGTTCGTTATCGGTGATGAATTCTTGTCAGCAACTTCTGCACACGATCCTGCAACTGGTATATTGAATTTCTCGGTTGTTACAAAAATCCACTCTGGTTTGTTTTAGTTTTAACCATTTGGTGTGTGTGATATCAGGCGTTCACAACTTGAGCAAATTCAACTGTAAGGAAGTCGATTATCCATACGGTTATCGGCATTTGGAGCCCCTGGCTAGACTAAGGGGGTCTGACGACGTTCAGGTCAATATATATATTTTGAAGTAGCAAATGGAACGATAACTTCTCCAACTTCTTCTCTTCTGACATCAAACACATGAAACGGTCCTATTTTCATCCTTTGGAGGAAAATCTTCCTTGACAATGCTATTTTCCGTTTGTAATCTGGAATTTGTCATAGCTTGCAATAAAGCTGTACCAACAATATCAAATTTGTGGCTCGGAGGTTATAAGAATGTAATAAGTGACTTTTCACCAGGTGTATTCCATTGTGAAAAATGGTGACAGCCAATGCATTACAAATTAGAAGCACAAATTGCTTAAACGTGGCGACTGCTAAGCATCTATGTACGATACGGATACTATGGCAATACATACATGTGTAAATGTGTAGGGGTTGATTAAACTGGTGTGCGTAGCTTCCTCACCTCAGTCGCGCTACACAGGGCGTTCTGATGGCTGAACAAGATAACACCATGACTCTGTGACGCCTTTTGAAAAGTATGCTTATCTAGGAGGCAAGTTTATCAAGCTAGCCGGATGCACTGTTACAAAAGCAGTAAAGCATACACTCAGCGCTTGTTTATATTGGTTTCACACAATGTGTGAACTGGTACAATGCAATGTTAAACCTGAACAAAAATTGAAACACTGATTTCCCTTTAACCACTTCATCAGAGCGGAAAGAAGACTGCGATATGCTAACATTTCGTTTACTTTCATCAGTCGCAGACGTAAAACATGCCAGCCATATACATCATGCAGGTAAGAATAAACAGGAACTAGATACACCTACAAACACAAGCGTCATGTAATCTAGACCATGGTAACCCGATAGGCTGCTCCAACCTCTTTTGTGCACATAAGGTCGAGTGGATGAGCGTCGCTTCACAGAAAGACACTTACTTCGGGTTCTAATTGTGCAGCAATATCTTGAATGAATTCATTGGGTTAGTTTGATGATCTATTGTCATTAAGTGTTTAGCAATCGATAACGTTGGATTTCGAGCAGTCAGTTCAGCAAGTTGAGGCTGCTGCGTTATCAGTTGTCTTAACCATTTTGAAATGTGTTCGGCCACTCGCTCCAATAGTTATCGATCTGCTCTGCCTATGCAAACGTCACTACAGTCACAAGCGAACTGGTAAACACTATAGGAGACAGAAAAATTCGACGAACTACTTTCGCGATTACGGTGGACAGGTCTTCTGGTGGTTTGAAATAAGCGCAACTGGGCAACCGCACACGTTCGGACCAGAATAGACTTTAGTTTGTGTATGATATCGTTGGCTAGATGGCCAAGTAATATTTGGTATGTTTGCAGGCGCGTCTATCCCCTGTCTGTTCTTATCTGTATCGTGTATATAACTGACACGTTTTACGTATGCGACTGATGGGAGTAAACGAAATGTTAACCTATCGCAATATACATTTTATTTTTGCTCTGATGATGGACTTAATAAAACTTCTTGTAGGTCAGTGTGAATGAGAGCTGTGAAATACGCACGCCGGACAGTGTTCATTGTTGTTACATAAAATAATGGAGATGATACCACAAAGTGGACTTATGCTCAGGCTTAAATTATAAGGACTTATCTCGAGTCTTGGTGCTTGAAGGCAGCACTACTCAAATCAACAAAGAGCAAGAAAACAAAATACTGGGTATCAACGAATATCTTTTGTCATTTCTATCTCGCCTGAGTGCTTACTGTGCTGCAAGCCATCGTAGAAGTGTGCTCATCAACTTTACTAAGGTAGTTAGACAAGCGGAATGGCGTGAATTGCAAAGAAATGGGGTTAGTTAACTGTCTACGACCTCTAAGTGAACATAAATGGTGTGTGGTTTGTGCAATGGTGTAATCCAAAACAAAATGCAGGACCAAATACAATAATTGGCAAAGGTTCGTGTCGATGTGAGGATTTTAGCCTAACCCCCGGATAGTATACTACTATAATAATAATAATACTGTGAAAATGTGAGAAGGCGGAATATATTAGGTCTAGTGTGGAAATCACGAGAACATCTCTGGTTAGCATGGATCGACTTGTTATAAAGTGTTTATTTTGTTTCATTTCAGTTGCTTAGTATTGAATGTCCAAATACGACACATCCGTTTGCCGAAATATTTGTTTACGTATTTGGTATACCGGATGTTGTGTGCTGTTGATGGGTCCATCTTCAATCCACTCACTCTTTTTATTTAGACAACGTTTTTCCTACTTCTTCGGTTCTACTGCACACAATAAAGACAAAACCAGCTGGACTTTCAACTTTCTAGTCTTTAATTTCTCGCTTGTTCAACTTAGTTCTCATTTTTCATCTATCTATGACGCATTTTTGTTGGATTTAACTGACCATACAATCCGACCAGTTCATGTATTGTGCAAACCCTGTACAATGCGTTGTTTAGTCATGCGAAGTGATGAGGTATTTATAAATTCATGTGAAAGTCAATTGATCGCTATCCTACCGCATAGGTCGCCTAGTCAATCGATAGTGGAGGACAAAGGTAGGTATGCAAACGTGTAGTGCGCTGAGCATAGGGACCGTATCCTTTTCACACAAGATCTGCATCGGCAGAACGATAGTCACTGCCCATGTGTTTTTTTAAATAAAAAGCTTTGTTGCAATTTATCATTCCTCTTTTCTTTCGATTTGTAGATAAGCCTATTCGTGTCTGTCTCTGACACTTCCTGCCCGTAACCAAGGCAACTGGTGAACACTTGCTAAACAAATTTAGCGATCTTTTCTTCCAAATTAATTCAGGAAATGAACATTGGGACTTACTTTCGGATGCTATGAAAACGTGACGTTAAGACCTATGTGCCGAGGTAGTTATGCAACTGCGACAGCAGTGGATTCCTGCAACATCAGTAAACCTTGTGTACGTACGTTTTCTGACTCGTGCGTATTCCGAATATAACAGTTGTTGGCACAAGATGATTGAAAGCCTCCACAAGGATAGCCATTGCTATTCTTTGATTCATTGTTTCGGTGACCATTGGCCTAATGTTAATGGAGGTATATACGGAAAAGACAAACTGACCTATCGGTCCAACTTTCTAGTTGAGCTGAGCCATGTGAAAACCAGTTTTTCTGGCCTGAACCGGATAACATAGCTAACGGGATCCGTAGGGTTGGTCGTTCAGCTCCAGACCATCGTCCACCTTGTGCAGCTAGAAGTGTGGCAATGTGACATGACTCCAAGTTTATATGTCCTCAAATCTTTCCGTCTTAAAGTTGGTGGCGAGATACTGATCAAAATAACGACCACATTTTCCATCAGTAAGACGGAAAAACAGATATTGCCAGATGGGTATCTTTCTCCCACTCTCTGGTTGCATGCACAAAACCACTGACTACACATGGTCAGCGCTTGACGCCGAGGTCACCTATTAAACACGACCCACGCTTGTATGATGCTTCCAGTTCTACTGCAGTGCTACTTGTTACATCAGAGCCCCTTGTGCGGGAGGCCTTGGTCAAAACCGTTTGATTGGTGTAGCTTATGTGAACGTCGATAGCTTCGCATTTCGTTGGCTTAGCAACATGGTGCACGATTTGATCAGGTTGACCGAATGATTTTTATCCACGACGTGTTTCGCCGTTGAAAACACAAGGTTCTTACCAGAACTCTATGTTAATGTTTGTTGTATCGACGTATGCTGACCGACTCGGGAAGTGTTCCACTAATCGTTGCCGCAAATTTGGGTTCGTCTTTTCAATCTACACGTCACCACAACTCCTGGGGAACCGATTCATTGTAACAGTTAGATGGGTCCATCGAATTACGATGGGTAACGTAGAAAGCAGCAGACGTAATTAATGGTTAAATAAGTACGATTTAGAGCTGCTAGTAGTTCTTAACTTACACCGTTCACATTGTGGCATTTTTGAAAAGTACTTCAAAAACGGTCGTTTTTGAAACCTATTTCCTATGCCTTTCCGTCCTTCACAGTTATTTTCTGGAAGTCTTATCGGGTGGTCATTGGCCCGAAGGGCGTTTTTCACGCACGCGTCCTCCTACTGTTACTGGCACTGGTGCATATTGGTCTCGTCTCTTTGAAACAGAGTTCCAACCAAGTCGTGATTGTATGTCCTCAATACAAAGAGGACACTTGGAGGTGCTGATTTATTCACATTATGTTACATCTGAGTCGATCGCATTAATCTGTGTATTGTCAACTAAGTCTTCTGAAGCGACTCTAAAGATCCGAGTAACTAATACGTATGTTAAGCTGCTACAAATGTGCTTGGCTGATCCCTTCTTTCGCGTGAGACCGTATTGTTGAAAACCTTCTGATAACACCAGCACTACTTCCGTAATTGTAAGTCATTTCGAGTTTCACACGTGCCAATACAATTTATGGTTGAGTGTGTTTTCAACGTTTTGTTGTTTGCCTGGCTGATCAAACTCGTATCGCTTCATGGATTCGGTGAATCACTTGGTGTAGTCATAATCGGTCCTCTTTCATACCAACATGGACTTTGTCACACATGCAAATGAAGTAGGGTGCAAATATTGCTGAACTGTAAGAATTTCGTTTTTGTCGAATATTATTCACCTTTCTGCAGGAATTCTCATTTGTTTGTGTGCATCAGAGGCTGACTGGAGAGAGAACGCGGTAGCTGCGATCAATTGAGTGTGATACTAGACTTAAGTATGCGTTAATTTCTTTATAACGAACGCTTCACTGGTTATTTTTTCAGGAAACTGTTTAATTTTTTTTAATTTATCGTGCGCCTGCAACAAATAGTTGCTTTGCGAGCTTTATTACGGTTATTCGTGTTAGTTACTGACCTGATTTTAAAAACCTTCCGAGCAGTTGTCACCGTTGATCAAAGTTGAAGATGTTTTACATTTCTGTGGTAACGAACTTTATCTACCAACGTTTGTGTACGAATTGTGTTTTGCAAGGTCTCGGCCTTCTTTCCTAATTAACTTCTGTATGTCCTGAAAGTTGACAGCACTTCGTTTAATTAAAGTTGACATTCTGAACTTCTGAAATGAGGAATATTGCCTAGCTGAGATCCAATTTTGATCGAGTTTGTTCTCAGTTAGTCTTTGCACACATTCCATAGGCCGGTTGAACAGCGTTATTGTAAACGTTTTCGCAGTGAACATCGTCAGAGTCCCAATGAGGAACGATGCGAAACAAAGTAGCATTGGCTTCTTGTAGAGATTTCGCTTTCATAACCCAGTATCTAACCTGTGAATATCGGTAATAGCGGTGGTGGTGAAGGATTGGAACGTCATTACCTTATCTGATCAATACGGTTGCTCTACATTAACTAAACAACACCACCTGGCCCGATCATGCAGTTTAGTCAACTGAAATTTTGTTCCACTGATATATCGATAGCTCACATTTTGACTAATTTGGATCATGCTATAACAAAATCGGACGTCTTATAACATCGTATCTACTAGCCCTATGCACATCAAGTGCTGTAGCGTGAATCAGAAGACGGGATTCCTACACAAGCGCATGCCTCATGAATAAGAATGGACTGTATATGCTCTTTGCAGAAGCAAGTGAATAACCAACAAAACTAGAAGGTTTTGAAATCGAACCAATAGAATAGCAGATACGTAACTTAAGCAAGAGATCCTTTTTAAAGCTCTTAAGGCCGTACTAAACAGTAGTTGTGTAGGACTAACCAGTGGAAGTTACATAAGCTATGTCTATACAATAACTGTCCTCTCCAAACCGGTCCAGCTTAGGTGTAAGAACACCGAACAACACCACAACATCTCTCTTTCCAACAGAAGCGAGTTAATCACACGTCACAAGAAAGTTTTCTAAGGTTAACACTTAAACATTTAATTGGTTGACGAACACGATTTGATCTGCGAAGTTCCAGTATCCGAGGTGACTGGGAATGTTTGGCATGTTGGCGTTAACGATAATGTGTCTAGCAATATGTCAGTAGGAAGTTGATTGTTGGTCCGTTGGCATTCCTGGCTATCATCAGCTTGCTGTTTTAAGTGACGTCTCCAGATGAATCTTCCAACTCTTACTCGGTAGACAACATTACCCTTACGACTGACAATCAGTGTGACGCATAGTTCGCACATAGACTGTATCTCCCGGTAAGAAATATCTGGGGCGTGTTCCATGATGCTTGTTGAACTTCGTTTCCGTCGGATTAATCTTTGGCCGCATAACATCAAGGGGAATTCTTAACTGTCGCCCAGAGATGCTCCAGTCGGTGAGTGATGTTTCGGTATCGCCGGGTTAGCTGTAATACGGTAGGCCCTCAGGTAAACATCGATTATTTCCCTTACTAATACAGCCCTCCGACCAGATCTCCTCTCTCCTTCTCTTGTCAAGGGTGGTGGGTAGAGGTTGATATGGGGACTGACAAAACTTCTGCCGACACTTTGGGAAACTGGAAACGTACCTCGTGACCGGTGATTATCGACAGCAAGTGACGTTTTCAGAAAGGGGACTGGAGGCGTATATGACAACCAGAGAGTCGTCAGTCTGGAATCTTTCGCTTCCAGTTGACTTGTTGGCCTCAATTTACGTCGGTTCATTAACCCAGCGAAAGTCAGGTATGTGGAGGACAAGCAAGATTCCGGTGCAGTCGAGAATGCGTTGATCACATTTTTACGCTGCGACCGATTATGGTAGCATCGGCACTTTTATATGCCAAGGACGGTCGTGGTCGTTCCAAGCCTAAGTGCTGTTTTCGATACGGTTGGGCGCAGCGTCCTCTGGAACTGCCTTCTTCGCAAGGGGGTTTCCGGGGAAATGAGTGAATCTGTTGAGATCACTGTATGCGCATTGTGCAAGCGTGTGGTGAGGGTTTATGGACAGTTGTTTCAGGCGTTTATAACTTCTAGTGGTGTCCTTCAAGGGTGGCTAGAAACACTATTCGAGGTAGTGGTGTGTTGCTGTCAATGGCAAACCTGCGTTGGTACCATTGTTAGTTCATTCATCTAGTCTTTCTTAAAATTAGTTTTTAGCCTTTTTGGTATCTTTTTCTTCTCCTAGGGTATTTCACGTCGGTGTTGGTGTGAGGGGCGTCCCGAGTCACAGTACCTTCTGGTCATGCTTAGGGCTGACGATCTTGGCGATCTTCATATACGAAGGATTTATTTGGTGTGGATGGAAAGCAGCACAACTTCCTAAGCTGTGACATGTCGAAAGTGCTAACTGTTGAATAAACATCTGGTTTGAAACAACCGATTTCAGCCCCCGAGGTTGAAAGATGATAGTCAATCGAGCTTACGGAGCTATCGTCGATTGCAGTCATAAGTGGACAGCACATAGCTGTCAGGACGGAACATTACCTGTTACCTCAAAGTAATGGATCTCCAGAACCGGAAGGATACCGCAGTGCATAAAAGCGCTGTGAGATTGATCGCGCCAAATATTGATGTGCTATATGCTACTCTCTCATATTTTGAAGGTGATAAATTTCGAACCTATTTCTGGCCAGACTCAACGCCACTGTGATATGGATGATGAAGACTGCAAATTGAGCGCTTTCCCTATTATCAGTTCGCTGGTAGTGTGTCTCAAATTCCGCATGATATTAGCGAGCGCTGATTGTGCAGGGTCATTCTTGGGACCAGCTTTTGCCACACCGAAATTTTAGCTTTGGTATTTCAGTATTCTTCCCGTTGCCTTATCCTGGTCTCCGTGTCCTCTCTCGTAGGCTGATTTACTGCACTTAAATTTTAACGTGTTACTCTTCAAAAGCTCAGCGCAGCTAGAATGTTGTTTGTTATTTGGTGTTAATGTTACTGGGATATAGAATTCTTTCCGCATATCCTTCTCCGTTCGCATTTTTTGAACACTGCGCATTGGAGAACGATTCAGGCGTCTAACAATTTCGTTTTCACTCGGATTATGTGAATAATCTGTTTGTGCCGTATGTAATGCCGCTTCAGGGAATAGATTCGTTGAGGGTTCAGAAATGGTGGACTAATCTCGTTTATTATTATCCGCGGACCTCCATGGTATAAACCATAAAATTGTGGCTGGCGCGAGAGATCTTCCAAATAGCTGTATTTCGGTTCATTTAATCTAGTGACACCTGCCAGCATTGATGCCAAGACGATGGACTCTATGGTATCACTGACAAGTTTTATCCATGATCTCACAGGGTATTCCAAAGCTTGTGCTGGCGACAGCAAAAGTTTGTTAGTTTCATCACAGTGTCGGCAAGGTCCACGGTAGCTTTGATACTCGCGTACATTTATGGGTACCACAACCATTCCCTGGTGTGGAGTTGTGTCCTTGTATTTGCAGGATATTCTTAATGGGCGCACCGTGAGGCCTCTTGTCTTGCAGCACGCGATGGTGTGAATCGGTACCCACGAACAATGCAGCTATGCCTTACACACTGCACAGCGGTAAAAGCTCTTAAGTTCGTTTACACTGTTTTTGCTGGATGTTCAATCTTAAGAGAACATCCGATTCAGTTGCAGAAGTTTACCGGCTGGTTGTATTGCACATCGCAACTATTCTCGGCTTATCCCTTGTGGTTGAACGACACTCGATGAAGCCATAATCTAAAGCAGAAACGCCCATCAAATCCACCGACTATAATCCCCTAATTTCACTGATCGGAATTGGTTGTATAGGATACTGACTAGAGTGGCCAGTGCTCTTCAGCAGCTGACATTGCTGGCATGCCAGCACATAAGTGTTGACATCATTTTTCATCCCCGGCCAATATGCCCTTTGATTCAGCATTTCGTAAGTTCAATGACAGCCTGTTTGAACCAGCTGGTGACATTCCTCTACAGTTGTCGTTCTCAACTCCGTCGGTGTAACAGGTACGCTTATTCCCTCCCGCGGTTGACGCATTAAAATTATGGCACCATTCAACCGCAAGTCTGACCAGTGCATTTTGAATGCTTTCACTTCCGGATTCCACTCATCTTCTGGCGGTTGTTCTCCCGACAGAAGGTGGTCAATCACTGTCCGGATTGTCGTGTCCGTCCTCTGCGCTGCCTGTAACTTTCCGGGATCGCTCTCAAGTTCATGACTGTTGACTCCGATCATATCCTTGTGAACTTCATCCATGTGCTGCGTTCGGGAAAGCAGATCGGGAACATAGTTCTCCCTTCCAGCTACATGGCGAATTGCGACGTCGTACTCCTGTAATCGTAACGCCCAACGAGCCAGCTTTCCTCAGGGGCCCTTCGCCGATTTAATCTACTTCAACGGTTTTTGGTCAGCCTCCACATGGAAACGTCGGCCGAGCAAGTACGATCTCCATTTTTCCTATGTCCACACAATCGCCAAACACTCCTTCTCAGTCGTTGTGTAATTTCATTCAGCAGGAGTTACTACTCAACTGGCATATTCCACAATACCACCTATCTGCTTCAGTACAGCTTCGATTCCCACATCGCTCGGAGCCGTCGCGACAACAAAGCTCTGCCCAGTCATTGACAACTTCAGGGTCAGCTGTCCCTCCTTCATCAATTGTTGCACAGCGATGTACGCTTAATTGGCCTTATCAGTCCAGTGAAATCGGCAATTCTTCTCCAGAATTTCGTACAATGGGCTGGCCAGTGTATTGAAGTTCTTGATGAAACGGCTGTAGAACCCAATGCGACCGAGAAAGTGTCGCAACGTCCTCTTCGATGTTGGAACCGGAATGGCCTCGATCGTAAGCAGTTTCTCGGGAATTGGTTGACCCTCACCCTGATCAACCATGTGACCGAGTAGTACTACCGTTCGTTTCGCCAGTCGAGACTTTGAACTGTTGATTCGTAAGCCGGCCTGTGCAAACTTCCGCAGCACAGCTGAAACGTGTGCTGTATGTTCACTCTCATTCGCGCTGTAGATGACTATATCGTCTCCACAGAGCAATGATTATCAACAATCTAAAATATGGCCTAGCAGATTTAATGAGATCGGAGTTCTCGACAGGTCTAGGAAGTCCTAATCGCGGGGTTATCGGCTGAAGTTAACAGGACAGGTACTGTGTCTCCATTTCGAGACGATCGGGCATCCTGATCATCACTCACAAGCGAAAGTGGTTGAGCGTTCACATGTGATCATTCGGTCGTGCCTTATGTGAGGTAAATGGCGCAGTGGTAAACACGGTTGCCTCATGAACAGCGTGTCCGTGGTTCAAATCCCGGTAGTGGCGATGATATGCACTACTGACGAGCTCTAATGAGAGCGAAACTCGAATCTAGTGCTTCTTTTCGAAAGGGGTCGACTGGAAAGTCTATGGGGATGCTACAGCTGCGATCAATTGTGAGTGATGTTCAACTTGAAATTAACCAAATCCCCGATTACTCATTAGAAATGTAATCTCGTTGAGCCGCCTGAAGCCGTCATAAAATCGAAATTTACCATTGAACCTCCTCACCAACACGACGGGAGAATGGAACGGGCTATCAGACTCCTCAATGATCCCTCCATCAGCATGTCCTTCAATTGTCACTCAATTTCCGACTGCAGGTGTACTGGTGTTCTCCTGGGGCCGAATGATCGAAACCGTCCTTGTTCAGTGGAGGTTTCATGTTCAATCCAGTCACAATAGCCTTATGGGTCTTGATCTGTGGTGAACAGATTTCGGAATCTGCGAATCACTTCATTCAGCAACCGGTTGTCACAAGCTGGTATTACTCCGGGTGTGTTCGCTTCAATTTCTCCAAACTGAGGTTTGCGTTTTCTTGATAACGGAACCATTTCATATTTCGTTACGAGTTTACCATGCTTCTAGTCAAGCACAGCCTCAACGCGGTCAAGAAAATTCGCTCCAAATATAGTCTGACGTGCGTCGTGGGAAATGACGAACGATTGTTTGACTACGTGACCATCGATTCCGACATCATACTCCGTCACGCCCGTAACTCTGAGTGTAAACCCAGAGACTGTTCGAAAGACCATCGTACATGGCTGAACAGTTTCTTTCGGCCTCGGTCCAATCAATGATGTCGCAGCCCCAGTGTCAATCAAACAGCACTCCGAGCTACCATTGATTTCTGACCTAGCCTGAACTGTCGTCTTATCAACTGCCCATATTACCGGATCACTCTTCCCAGACAAAAGACAATCGTTGAAACGTTTGTTTGAGTATGGCTTTTTCTTGCGAAGTGGGCAAACTCTTCGCCAGTGTCCACGTCTTCCGCATCTGTAACAGACGTCGCTACGGTTATCCTCCTTCTCTACCTTCAAAGCCGCCACTTCTTGAGTCAAGTTTTCTACTGCGCATCGAAGGTCATTCAGCTTAATTGGTTCGTTTGCCTTCAACTCGTTGACTATCGGGGAGTTTTCTGTCAGCAGTTGTCGAACCGTATCAGTCAGCTGTTCCAATGTCATCGGATGTGCGATATGAGCCACTCTGAGCTGATCCCGCACTGTTGGTGGCATTCCGTCCAACAACTGTTCCGTCAGCATGCGTTACTCTGAGTCCTGGTCCAAATGTTGACAACGCTGCCCGCAGTGACACGGCATACACAAGGGCGTCGCCTCCTGATCCAATCCGGGCGCCCCCGAACGACCGCATTGCCTCCTGGCAGTCGGCGGGGCTGCCGAACTTGGGGATTGACGTCCCCTTCACGGCGGCCCACTCTGGTTTTGCAGGGCCCCTTCGCGACACCTCCAGCTCCACCTCCGCCCTGCCTTCGAACAGCATCCGCAGGGCCGCCAGCTTCGTCCAGTCGGTCATGAGTCCCACCGTCTCCGCCACGTCCTCGAAGTCCTCCGGGAAGCTCCGGACGTTCCCATTCTCAAACGGCTACGGCCACGGGATCTTCCTCCTCCAATCCCGGTCACGGCACCAATTATTGTGAGCCAAGAAGGCAGATGGCGCGAGGGTTATTTATTCAGGAAAGCAACAGGTGGGCTATGCGTTTCAACAAGACAACAAACAAAAACACTTATCTGCGTACGGTACTGAGCCCTGACCGTAACGGATGTCACAGATGTTAATGCTGAGTTCCTCTACGTTCCCTTATGTACCAAGAACCATTTTGTGCGATGTTGCACTCCGAAGTTTCCTCTTGTATTTTTCCTACAAATTCTTCAATGTCAAAATATATGCCCTGGCCCCGCTACTAACTAACAGCCGGGTGAGTAGTATATTACGATCGCTCAACCCTTTCTTTATTGCAGGTAATCAGCTTGTGACTGTGAGGAGTGTTTAATACTTGGGTAAGACTATCTTGTCAGCTTGTAATATTGCTGATGGGATATCAGCGAGGATAGCAAAAGCATGAGTGGCCGTTTCCAAACTGCGTCATCTGTGGCGTCGAAACATGTTCGACTGTCGCTGAAAGGAAAAGTATATAATATTTTTTTACATTCTGTTTTGCTCTATGGTTTGGAAACGTGGTCTGTTCGCAAGGAAGATATCAACAGGTTTGTTGTGTTTAACAATCGTTGTCTTCGCCTATTAGCCAACATTAACTGGATTGATCGGGTGAGCAATGCTGCAGCTCGTTGGCGCGTATTCTGGAACGCTCGGGATGCGCGACCGATTAATCAACTACTCACGTTGCACAGCCTGCGATGACTGTCACGTACTGCGTATGCCAGCTGAGCGTTTAACGTGCCGGACATTATATACTGGGACCACCAACAGTTGGTTGAAACCGCATGGTGGTCAAGCAACAACGTGGTCACAAAATATGAAGACCCTGACTGCTCCACTGAGCAAAGTAGGTAGGTGTCGCTTGCTTGGATGGTGTCCTCGTGACCACGCAAACCGCTGGTTGGTGACGCTACCCGAGATGGTAGTGTGTCGCAGTCAATAGCGTACCAACATCCATAATTTTTCTAGTTATTCCGCTCAGTCTTCTTTTATTAATTTTCAACCTTCTTAGTAACGTTTTGTTCCAGGATATTCCATGTCACTGTTAAGATGAGCGGCGGCCCCAGTCACTGTATCTTTTGGTCAGACTCATAGACACTATGGTGATGATGATGATGGTGAATGGAATTTACATTGGCCAGATGATGGTAAGAAAGTATACAACAGCAGACGGTTAAAGTCTATTTGCAACATTTTAATACGCCCAGGGTAAGATTTTACAAAAATGTAAGTCCTTCATGTAAACCAGCAAACAACGGCAAAATATCTTAGAAATATTGTGTGCCTTGATGCGATCAGCTGATATTTCGGAATATCTTTCTCATCTGTAGTATGTATATATACAATGAAACGGCTCCAGTTCTTTCATCAGATCACAACCCCGTTTTGATGAACAATCTGGTCACACGGCTCAGTCAGTCATGAAGATTTATTTTGTTCGTCATTAAACCGGCAGTCTAACAAACTAAGAACCGCTATCTGACCCATTGGAAATATGCTTCTATTCTTTCTTGTGCCCTTTTCGTTGATCATTATCGATCGAATGCATAAACGGAAGTTTTTTTTAGGAATTTCACAGGAACAAAATGGAGCTTGGAGTGTCAGTAATTATCTTGAGCAAAAGACATACGACGTGCAGAGTGACGACGCGGTTGAAGATCTAACATAAGAAATGTTAATCAATTATCAGAATGCACAAGCATTTGTTGTGACAAAGCATTATCAGAAACTACTCAAATTTAATGAAAATTGGGAAAATTCCATCCCAGCTTACATCAACTCATCGTTAATCTTTGTTCGATCGTGTGCAAATAAAATATGTTGTGCTTCTGACTAACTACCTAACTTATCCAGATCACTATTTAGCCATTTAGGGTGAAAACCCTCATGTCAGGCTGATGAGCACAAATCACGAGTAAACACAAAACTGTCTCAGGCAATAGAATTCAAAGCTAATAACGTCTTGGAGCAATCCCAGAAAGAGGAACACAGTACATCTCAAACCACCAGTTTACAGTGGTCATTGCCACAAGGGATCATATAGTGTACTATAAGTGCTCACAAAATGCCACTCACCCAAGGCCATGGTCATCCTTGAGTGAGTGGAGTAGACTGGATGAGATCCCACTAGTCACGGACCTAGACCCTAGCTTTGACCCTGATGACTGTAGATGGTAAAATAGGCTAAACTACTGTAAATGTCCATTCTAGAGGCAAAGCTGTTAGAATTAGTTATTAAAATATTTGTTATTGTAGGACCGTTCTTGTAGATATGAACGCACACCTGGTGGACGGCTTCCCACCATGTGGAATTCAACTGTAACACTGTATCATGTTGGTGGACGTGGCGGCTTATATCAACAAAGTATACGGGAGTTTAGTCAAACCTGAAATACAGCATAAAGGTTTCATTGTGAGTACTCAAGGACAGAACTTCTAACAAAACCCGTGTCTTCTTTATTTTCAAGAGAATATAGAGAGGAAAACAAAAATAAGAATCGACAACCTTTGTTACAAGAGCCGACTTCGGTTTGGATCCCACTGCAGGCGTGCGAGGGAGAAAATATGTCAAGGTAGAATGAAAGTATAGCCGAGTAGAACAAACCCAACCCAACCACTATTTATCAAACACGGTCAAACAGTGGACAAATAAACATCACCTTTAATGATCTAACTCGACTTCACAATCTTAGAAGGAGTCTGATGATCATGCTCTGTAGAGGAGCGGGTTGAGTTTCTAAACTTTTGCAACCAAACCCTAGTTCGAACTTCTCGCTTGATGGCATTGTCATATAACCCTTAGTAGGGTGTTTCAAACTAAAGTCAAGAGAATCAGGCAATGAGATGGGTTGAGGTGATGATTTTAGCCAGGCAGAAGTGGATTTCGCCCTGGGTGACGTGGTTGGTGGAAGATCACGTATGTCAAAATTAGATCAGTTTAAAAAAAAGGACAATTCGAAACAACTAACACCCTTTGAAAGTAGATACAGGCATTTCGTACTGACTCGTCAATACCAAATTTACAATAACGTGAATTGGTTTTATTGTAGCATATGATTAATAGAGTGAATAATCATTCGGAGGGTTAAGATAGGTAACAAATTCCAAGGGAAGGTCAAGTTCACAAACAGATGATCCTACAAACAGGCAGCTGGATTGATATGACTGGTTGCCACCGTTTCAACAATCCGCAAGAATCTTAGATTGAAGTGACGTAATGGGAATTTGAATGTACAAACGGGATCGATGACATAAAACTGCTGCAGTTGACAGAGTGAATTTTATTAAGGTACCCACGGTCATTCTGACAAATAGCGTTGTGGCCGGGTAGTGTTAAAGTTTTTCGAAAAAAAATGATGGAGGGTTTAATGACAACAAAATATACTGCTACTTAGGTCAAGGTTCCCGAAAAACCATTATAAGAAGATCTATTCCTCTTATAAATCTTTGCGCTCACTTCGTAAGTAAGTAACAAACAGAATGATGTCCGATTCTACAGTAGTCAACTCATTCAGTTCATGTATCTCATGCAATTCGTTCATCAAAAAAACAACAACTTGAATTCCTTAATTATACTCGGCAGTTTGATCGTAACCGTCGAAAGGTATGTTACGATCCAGGAAGTCAAACGGTAAGAGACAATTCTCGGCTAGTAAGCCATACATATCCCCGTGAACATGAAATTGAACAACTAGAAACAAACCAGTTCTTTTGTTCGCAACATTTTGTTTATTGTGTAACCAGTGCACGAGAGTGTTTCAAACTACCAAGAAAGTGTTACTCAAAATAGGGTACACAAAAGTCCGAAACGTATAAAATGATGTATTTCTTTATAGATCATATTCGATTTAAGCCGAACAATATTCTAGACTATAAGCCACGCTGGTTGATGAAAAAATCAGAGAATTCACAATTTTGGGCATCGAAAGTCGTACTAAACGTTCAATAAATCCGTCACTAACGGGGTCGCCGAGAATCCATGGACTCCACGGAGGGGGCAAGCTCAGAGTCCATCGGCTGAGGATATCGCGTTAGGACTAAGTTTAGCACTTGTCCTGATGAACGAAGTACTTGGACAGCATCCGCATGACTCATCTGACTAACGTCGACTCCATTAACCTGAAAGACAACAATAAATAATGCGCGTAATGAGACGAGGGCGTAAAACATCTTAAGATAAGACGCTCAGAAAGATGTTGACAGTAAGGATTATTTTATTAAACACACCGAACCTTACTCGACAACACTTTGCCGTCAAGAGCAAAAATACTCAGATACACGTAGTGGCTACTTTGATCGCAATCTAGCTGGACTATATTCGAATAGACATTAATTTTAGTTTCAGAAAGCATTATCAGTCCATGGTTTTACCATATTCGAGACTAGTGTCTTCGTGCAAACCCCATTAGTTGCTTTGAATTTACGTACTCATACAACTCGCTACTCACTCATATTAAAGGTTGTCCATTAATCTCCCTTCTTCAAAGGCATCGCCTGTCAATTGAATCCTTTACCTCTCACTTTCATGTAAATTCCAGTAAATTCTCAGTTGCTTTCACTGGCAGGTAGTAACGGCTTCCCAGTTGTCTGCCACGCATTCATATTTTCCTCTTGCCACACGATGTAAAAGTAACCTGACGACGATCGACCATTGCATATAGACCCATATATCTCGGTAGCAGAGTCGACCCAGAGGCTCATTCTACCGTGTCCCGGAATTCCCCTTATTTAACCTGCGAGTCCTTACGAAATGTCAGTCAATTTCCAATATTATTCTGTGTCCTTCTCTTTGGCGTCAGTCAGAACCGCTTTAACAGTTAACCTGCCAACTTCCCATATGTTGCTTTGGGTGATTAGAATGTGTGGCCAAATTCCAGTGTCTCTGTTGACTGGTAATCGTGGGCTTATTTGTGCGTCATATGGTGACCCAATGAAAACTGGAAGATCGTTGACTCTCGGTAGCCTCCGTTGATGATTATCTATGATTTGACCTTCTGGTCAGCTTGTTCTGCCAGATTGTTCCTTGGTGGATGACAAGGCGTCGGTCTGATTCACTTGTTCTCCAGCCCTTAGAAATAAGTTCAAAATGTATAACCTTCAAAATAGGATCCGTGAGAGTAGCATATGGCACATCAATATTTGGCGCGATCAATCTCACAGCGCTTTTATGCACTGCGGTATTTTTCCGGTTCTGGAGATCCATTACTTTGAGGTGACGTCTTGACAGCTATGTGCTGTTCACTTATGACTGCGATCGACGATGGCTCCGTAAGGTCGGTTGACCATCATCTTTCAACCTCAGGGGCTGAAATCAGTTGTTTCAAACCAGATGTTTATTCAACAGTTAGCACTTTCGACATGTCGCAGCTTAGGAAGTTGTGCTGCTTTTCATCCACACCAAATAAATCCTTCGTATATGAAGATCGCCAAGATCGTCAGCCCTAAGCATGACCAGAAGATACTGTGGCTCGGGACGCCCCTCACAACAACACCGACGTGAAATACCCTACGAGAAGAAAACTAATTTAAAGAAAGACTAGATAAAAGAACTAACAATGGTACCAACGTAGGTTGGTCATTGACAGCAACACACCACTATCTCGAATAGTGTTTCTAGCCAGCGACTTCATTGACCATGAGGAACCCAGCCAACCAGGCGGAACCTATCCGCCTTGCTCAAAGGAACGTCCAGAGTCTTCATATTTCGTGACCACGTTGTCGCTAGACCAACAAGCGGTTTTACCTAGCCATTAGTGGTCTCAGTATGTAATGCCTAGTACAGCAAACGCTCAACTGGCATACGATGTACGTGACTCAACCATAACAGGCTGTGCAACGTGATTAGCTGGTCAACCGATCACTCATCCCACACGTTCTGAACTATGCGCCCGCGAATGGCCAGAGTGCACACGTGCCAGGAAAAAGCTCAACACCAAGCTCACTGAATTCCTCGAGCGTACGTTCCAGAATATCATCATGGACAAAACTGAACGGCAAAGTGGAAGATCGGACACCCTTGAAGGACACCACTAGAAGTTATAAACGCCTGAAACAACTGTCCATAAACCCTCACCACACGCTTGCACAGTGCGCATACAGTGATCTCAACAGATTCACTCATTTCCCCGGAAACCCCCTTGCGAAGAAAGCAATTCCAGAGGACGCTGCGCCCAACCGTATCGAAAACAGCACTTAGGCTTGGAACGACCACGACCGTCCTTGGCATATAAAAGTGCCGATGCTACCATAATCGGTCGCAGCGTAAAAATGTGATCAACGCATTCTCGACTGCACCGGAATCTTGCTTGTCCTCCACATAC